>VWZL01003735.1:481863-547143 GCA_013396915.1 Stercorarius parasiticus
AAAAAAAAAATAATAAAAAATCTACTGGAGCTAATAGGACTGACTTTACTAATCTTACTGGGTTTTGAACTAGACTTCAGTATCTGCTCTTATATTAGCCCGTAGGAAAAAAAGAAGCTGCATTTTTTAATGTGCCGCCAGCAGATGTCTCGCACATTTTCTTACAAAAGCAGGATTAATGATTCAACTCACTTTGATCGCGCAGTTCCAGGAAAGTGAAAGTTGATGAAATGTTTTTCATTATGATACGAACAAATCTTCAGTAGCTTCAGCATCAGCTATTTTGAGTTCTTTTCTGAGAGGCAGGTTTACATAGTAATCAAACCAGAACAAAATTTCAGGGGTTCTTTCAGCATTTTCATGCCCAATATGAAAATTAATGTACCTAAAAAAAGTCTTACCTCCTCCTCACATTAAAAATAATTTATATTTCAGGCTTTCTCATTTATTCTTATGCCCTTCACACTGCTCGTACAAAGGGACTCTAAAACGGCCTGGAAATTAAGATTTACTGCAAATGTAAAGAGTTTGGCAGAGTACTGTTGATGCAAATGAATGTTGGCTGCGTTCTTCTCTAATAACTGCTTGCATTAATTATTCCTTCTGCTATCAAAGGAACACTCTGAATTACGCTGTGTTTGACGCTGTTTGGCATTATACAGAAACTGCTGCTAAAAGCCTCGGAGATCCTGTTCTGCTGTGCTACATCGGCCATTTTCACAGCCTTAGTGCTTACGCTGTGTGCGTGAAGACTGCAATCCATTAAGTTTTTTTATCCATGGAGCCAGAGAATGATTAACAAAAATACATGTACTCCCTCAAAAATCCTTCTTAGTCTGATTTCAGAGATGTAATGCAGCAGTAACGTAGACCAAAAAAGGTAGAAGTGTTATACCTGTTCACGTGAGGTACAGAAGTGATTATACAACATTGAGAAGTGCTTCCATTTTCTATAGAAACAAGAAACAGAAAGAGAAAAGCTGTGAAGGTGCTTTGGGGCTCTAGTAGTTGCAGGAGAGGGGCAGAGTTACTCTTCCACCTTCAGAGCCAGTGAGCTCCTATAGACCTAGGAAAAAACCAAACCTGTGTATCATAACCCAGCTGTCCTTATCCGTGAGAATGCTGGCGCCACAACAATAATGATTACTCTGAATATATTTGCTTGTTATTTTGTATATAGGGGGAAAAATAACTGGGAGGATGCATCCCCAACAGTCGGGGGTGCAGCTTTTTAGATACGCAGATAGAGAGATGCCTTTCAAGGCCGTTGATGACTGACTGATCATTTCAGTCGTCTTATTTTGTACATCCCAAATGGAGCCCAATGTTTCTAAAAATGGAAAAGCAAAGGCCTGGATCAGGGTCCAAAAAAAAAAAAAAGAGGGGGGAATTAAAAGCATGTGCAACAAATAAAACATAAGAATGCAACTCCACTGTTTTGCTTATGTATTACGTACCCTTCTGCCTGTCTTCTCGTGTGTTTACTTACACTGGAAATTCTGGATTGTGACCTTGATAAGTGATACCAATTTGACCTGAAACAGGCATGTAGAAGGTGAATGGAGTACAGGCCATCATTCTCCACTAAGCACACTCGCTCTTCTAAAGCAAGAACCACCTAAACAGATGACAGAAGCCAACCAGAGTAGTAAGGACATTGGTAATGATTCAGACAGTGGGTCCTTTATTCCTCAAGGGCAACAGAGAGCAGCATAAACCTAAATACGTAGTTCAGTCATCGCCTCTCCAAGAGCACAATGGAAATTCTGGGTGCTTGTCTCATAAGCCTATGTTCTACATGTGCCACCAGTATAATACATCCGTTGGGGATTAAGTTTTTAGGACCTGGGACTTTGACATTGAGCCTTTAACATATTAGTCTTTGGTAAATATCTGTTTCTGGATGGAGGTTGTGCTGAGCTGCCTTGAAATGCAAACGTGTGCGAGTGCTGCGCCAGCAACAGTTCGGAAAATAATTGTCCTTGGTTTCTGAGGCAGGATTGAAACATTATATGAAGACAGAGGAATGACATGCAACTTAGAGCCTTTCCTTCATTCTACAGCAACATTTTTATTCAACTGGGAACGGTAGCTTTAAAACTCATTTAAGTCTATTTCACAAATGCTACAGAAGCCTCTTTCACCACTTTGGTAATTTTACAGCAGTGTTTAATGAGTAGTATGTATATAATAGTCAGTTGTGTCTTGTACTTCCCATATTATTTCAGCACTCTTATCTATGTTACATTAACGCTGATGAAGTCTTATCAACCGAAGAAATGCCTTTAAAATTTGTGATAAACGTAGCCTCAGGTTTACATGCGTAAAGTCAAATATTTGCCTCTTATTTCCACTGCTGCTTTTCGTCCCCAAAAGCGGAGCTCGGTCTCCAGGCATGTGCTGTTGCTTATGGCGGCGCTTCCAGCTGCGCGTGATGCCTAAACTTTTGTTCCTGAGTAACTTGAATCACTGAAATTCATTGGAATGCTCACTAACTTCTGAAAAACGTGCTGAAATCTCTGACTTCGAGAGGGATTATTAGAGCAACAAGCAGGACATAGTGGCAGAATGATCCACAGGCATGGATGTCTCAGTCACGTCTCCAGGACCTCCGTGTCCCTGAGGAAGTGTTTGTCACTTCTTGGCTGACTGGAATATTTTTAGAAGTAATCAGGAAGCCAGGTTTAGGGGGACAGTATTTGATCCTGTCGATAAATACCCGACCTCCCTGCCCGGGGGCTGAGCTGGGGCAGGCGGAGCAAAATCAGGCAGGCTCACAATAAACCTCGGAGACGGATGCAGTCTCTGTTGTAAATCAAACGAAATTCAACCCTTCTGTCAAACAGGATTGCACTTCTGCTAATGATACTTTATTACGTTCAGAAAAAGAGATGAGGATCTGATAGGGTCTAATTAAGGGGAAAAGGAAATATAATTTCTACATGCCTTCTTTGCTGTATCTCTGCACAGATGTTTTCCAGGGTGGTTTCCAGGTAACTACTGAAATCATAATATAGCTGTTGAATACTGATTACATATATTCTTTAATTATCCATTGTTGGTTTAGCACTGCGGGCTTATGCTATGCTATACTATACAAATATGATTATAAAATATACGATGGGAAGAGATGAAGTCATATCTCTTTAAAAGATAAACAAGCTTAAAATCTGTCTTTCAAATGGGTATAGATTTTGTCTTTACCTTTCGTGTCTTTCCAGAATTTTGTTGTAAAAATGCAGTTCTTACTGAAGTACTGCGTATAAGGCCAATTCGATAATGTAAATTTCTTCAGTATTACAAATTCTTGCACTTTCTACTGCAGTTCAGCATCCCTTACTTCCCTTTATTTGAAAACCCATCATGGAAATTATTTGACTGAGTGAAATGGAAAGGAAAGAATCTGAATAAAATAACATTCATCATAAAAATGCACTGAAGATCTTTATGGCAAGATCTTAAAAGGCACAAATACTGTTAGGTTGATAACACCATTAATTTTGCATAGAATCATAAGCATCTATTAGGCTTCTGTTTCTTCTGTAGGCTTTCCGTTATCTGAGGACGCTTTAAAGTATCGATTGTACCTTAAAGAAAACCCAACACTTCAATTGTATTATTAAAAGACACTTTCCCTTCTCAGTCTTCTCAGACTCTTTTGTTACTTAGATGACAATCTCCATAGAATTTCTCACTTAAAAAATCCCATCAAAATATATCAATGAAAAAAAGATTTTTTTTTTTAATAGAGACTTCCTCCAAGGGACTTCCTCCAGTATAAAAGCAGCAAATTATATCTTTGTTCTGTTCAGGAACAATGGTTTTAAGATAAAATTTTTACAAAATTACATTGGATACGTTATTGCCTTGGGAGACACAAAGTCATGTATTTTTCTTTAAAGCAAATTAAAGAATCCATTTACAACTCAGAAGAAAAAGGTGAGAAAGAAAACGTTAGCGTAAGAAAATAGTTGAAATACTGTTTTGTAGTTCTTAGTGATTTAAGTATTGCATAAATATTTAAATATTAGAAGTTATAGATATTGAAGCTCAGAAATTTAAGGTGGCATTTTAAGCTGACAAAATTTGCAAAATCAAAAAAGCAGGGAAGTGTTTTGAAGGAAAGCCTTTTAGCCAGCTGTGCTCTCCAGTGGTGGTATGTGCCTATAATAACAGGAGCATTCAGAACTCCATCAACATCTGATGTCCTCTTGAAGCCCAAAAGTTTAAATGTAGGAAAAATGACAGTTTGAGAGTCACATCTTAGACCCACTGAAATCCAGGGCGATTCTGTCACCAGTTTTGGTACAGACGGTAATTGTGTTCGGAAATGTGTGTGGTCCGCGTTGACCGCACAGGCCAGTCATACGTGACATTTCAAAGGGTCAGATCTGCTTCTTGGGTGTGTGATTTTCTGCTTTTACTATCATCCAACATAAACTAGCTCATATCTGAAAAAGAGGACTGTCACGGAGACCTTACAGCCTAACAGAGGGGATAAATTATTCACTGGGCGTATGATTTGACAGTCAAAGGATTAGGGGATTGTTCAGCCGAGCCTCTGTTGGAATTGAGTGTCTCTTCCAGCTGCTTTTGTGCAAAGAATGTTGTCCTCTTTGCGTTCCTGTAGATCCAAAGGTGGGAATCCACCCTACAGCCCCTAAAATGGGAACCTTACTGTAGTTTGAATAACTACAAAATTGCTTCATGGTTCTTTCAAGTCATGGTAGCGTTTTATTCAAAAAATTAATCGACAAATTAAATTATTTTCAGTATCTGGAAGAAGCTATTCTGGAAATTCGGGGCTGGATATACTAAGACTGCTTTTTAGAAAAGCAGAAAGACATTACAAGCTGTGTTATGGGAGGGATTATGAAAAAAATGATATTTTTATTTTCTTAATTAGCTGACCTTAAATCTAGACAATTCACATCCAAGAGTCTTGAAGCAATTGACTGCAGATCTGTCTGTGCTGTTAACATGCATTTGAATAGGTCTTGGAACACTTAGAATGTTTCAGAGCAATCTTTAGATAAGAAAATGAGCTCGCACAGGTATTTTCGGGCTGCTGGTCCTTGGTAAATAATAGAATTATTGGTACTGACTTGCAGAAAAGAGAAGATAAATAATAATGAATGGAGGAACCTGGGGAAGTAGTTCTTACAAAACTAACTTGGTATCTTTACGCGTAACTAAAAGATTGGTTTTAGGGATTTGATTTAGTGATTGTCCCTGTAACTCTATTGGAGGTATTTACATACTTGTGGAACACCAGAATAGAAAATATACTTTGTGTGTATATGTAAAAATTCTGAAACAAAGCATTTGTTTAATGGAGCAAAAAGAATTTAAAAAGACAAAAAATCCTCAAACAAAACATGTCTGGGAAAAATCAAGGTGTCGTACTTAGAGATACTGCATAAAGAAGGATAAAAGAACTGATTTTTTTCCATTTTTATCTACTTACAGAATTTATCTTTCAGCTCTAGTTGCTGTAAGCCTGTATGGACATGGTGGGGAGTGGGGAAGCTGTAGATGTGGTCGTCTTTAGTTGGTAAATATCCTGATTAAATCCTGATTAAATCATGGCTTTGAGTCTTGTCGTTTCAGTCTGTGTAGGAGATGTAACTAGTAGAATATTTTCTGTCTGTTTCCAATTCGCCTTGATTTCCCTTGTGTGTCATAATTAAAACTAATGTTATTTTGAATGCAGTAGTGTGTCTGTAGGGCACTTTCGAACTGCCTGCTCATGTTTTAAAATGCCTATATTGCTATGAAAATTAGCATGACCGTGTTCTGCTTCATTTCTATAATTAGGCAAATTCCAGATATTATCTAACATTTATTGATTAAATACAGTTTTACCTCTAGTAACTATATTTTGCTCCTGTCTGAAACGGCAGTCTTGGAGTCTGTGCCAAATATTAAGCAAAAAATGTATTTCTTGTTAGTTTTGATATAACAAGCCACATACAGCAGTAGATCTTTTCTGACTAGTTATTATCAGTATTTTCTTTCATTTTAAATTATCTAAGGCAACAAAAATCTAAGCCTGTTTTTAAAACCACTTGGAAAAGTTAAAGGCAACTGAATTATAAAAACCTAGTTGTGTGGCCTAAAAGTAGGAGAAGTTATGACTGGTAAATAAAAAAAATAGCTAAAATGGTTAAAATTTTAAATGTTGCCGATTAAACCTCATTTACAGATTTAATACCTTTTTTTTTTTCTTTTTAGTCCCTTTATAAATGTTAGGGGAAAAATTATTTCATTGAAAAACAGAATGAGAAAATTTTATCACCAGTGATAGTAATGGTAAATTTTGGGGGGCGTTGGGAGAGGCAGAGTGTAGGCTCTTCTTTCCTTGGGATCATAAATTGGATTGACTGAATCGCTGCTTATTTTAATCTGAAGGGTTGGCGTGTTTGGTGGTTGCCTTAGCTGCCTTCTCCCTACAGAAATACCTTTATTTCCTTATTTTCACCAGCTCCTCAGGCATAAGGATTGGTGTTTTCAAAGCGATATTTGATTTTAGTTTCTCGTCTATGAAGGTGGGCAGGACCGCAGAAGCCCCTGTCTTAGCTAGAAGCTTTGGTTGCCTGGGATTTCTGAAAATGATGTCATGTCTCCTGTTCAGCTGGCCAGGGCTTATGGTGCTGGAGAAGAAAAAACTAGAACCTCCTTCCCAAAAAACCTTTTTTGATTGTCTCTTGATAATTACTAACAGGTAGAATATTAATTTATAGGATATTAACAGATTTCAGAATTTAATATCCAGGCTAACAAGGCTGAAAATCACTTCTGCACGTGACGATAATTAGCTTTTCAAAGTGTAACAGTTAGACAGAAATGCCTTTGCTGACGCTCATCAATAAATGCTAAAATATACGTATCTTTGTAATTCCAAGGGCCATTAATTGAAGCCTGAGAAAGAAGAATAAAATTGAATCTTCGGGAAGTTTCAGAACGAAAATGAAGTTGAGGCTTCAGGGACCATCCTAGTTTAGGGTATGTGGACAGCATGTGGTTGGAGACAGCCCTGTCAGGTGTTATTTTGCCAATAAATAAACTTAGCAGTTAGGAGGTACCTGCCAAGCAGTCCATACCCCAGGCAGCAGACGGTGCTGCCATTTATCTCTCTCCCTTTACGTCCAGAGTCATCCTTTTTTATTTTTTATTAGTCTCACATTTCAGGCTATGACAAGTTTAAAAACTGAAACGAATACATTCAAAGCTTTTTGTGTAACAACCGAGGCCCACTAAATGGAATTAGCGTGGGGAGCGTTGGCGCTTAAGCCAAATAAAACTATTTGATCCATGTTGATTCATGAGCTTGTCATCAGCTAATACAGAAAACTGCAGCGACTGTAAATCACAGGGTGCTATGTTTAAATTGAATTTCACAAATAACTCCAGCATTGCCCCCCTATCAAGTTGTCAATGAGAGAGAAAAGAAAAGGAAACGCAAAAAGCTAATTATGACAACATATTTATGGTGGCGCTAACATAAAATACTGCTGCTTTTCAGAAGTCATTAATGAAAATGGAGAAACTTTTGATGGTAGCCACGTCACTGACACAGCTGTTGTAGCTAATGGAATGTCTTCTACATGCTCATGTAGACAGCTAAGGAAAAAGGCCACTTAGTTCTTGAGCACGCCGCAGGTTTCCAAAATCACTGTGCCAGCAATGGTCACATTCCCACCACGCGCAGGAGAAGTCTGAGTTTTAAGCGTTTCACTTCTCGTGACTGTCTACATTCCTAGCAATCCTGCTCTCTCGTAATCCTCAAACATGACCTTTTCCGGCTATTGTCCTTTAAATTATAGCCACAAAGGTATAAAAGCTATGTTTTTTGGGTGTAAAGCCATAAAAGGGAATTTAATGTCCATGTCCTATTGTCAATTCCTTTACACCAGGTTTGCCAACTACTTTCTCAAGTGGTCTTCATTATAAAATGCAAAAACTTCGTTTCAGCCCCCAAATTAGGGTTATTTCTCCCTGAAATTGGATACAGTGCGTAAAACGGGGGGAACAGGAGAGAAGGGAAGAGTATCACAGGAAAAAAGTTGGAAACAAAAATGCCTGCTGACCCACCCTGGACAGATAGTATTCTTGGAAGTATCCATTATTTGAAATTACTTGTGGAGTTTTCTAGAATCTTTCAGAAGACTTGAATTCACATAAAATATTCTTTGTTTTTTTTCTTTAAAAACTAATTTGAAAACTCGTATGCTGCCAGCATGCTCGCTGCCGTTTCTCCAGTGAAAGGTTTTGCCAGTTTATGATTCTTTATACCATTGTTTTGCAAGTGAAATATTTGTCAGCATTGTCTCTTAAGATCTTCAAATCTTTTTTTAGCCATGGGGTAAAGTGGGACAAATTCAACTGCGCTGGACTTAGTAGCAAATATGCAGCTTTCAGTTAATTGTTGAGTCTTCGGTTCTTTGGGTCAGCTTTTTTGCCTAATCTGTTTTTGAGGCTTTTAATGCTCCCATTCCCTGGAGAATGACAAGAATTCATATGGGGTTTATTGGCGTCAGCCAGCTGCTGCCCTCTGATGCTAATGCTGCGATCTGTCAATCGCAGGTAAAGTAATTTAACTAATTGTGTCGTGCTTTGGATGGATTATTTAGGGGCTGTCCATAGCTGTAAAAAGTCAAATCTCGTGACTTCTTAATTGTTTGATTATTGGATCTCTTAGTTAGAGTATGAGATGCCTTTTTGAGAAGAGGCATAGATCTCTAAATAGACTTGTTTTTATTTTCTTCGGCTAAAGAGGTATTAGTTCACACTAAGTATAGCCAGATGTACGGGTCACTGCCAAGAGCATTCTGACATTACATTCAGGAGTTTTCACAAATATCTTGCTAAAAATGTAAGCTATAATCTTGGCTGTATTTTTCCATATCAAACAATATAAAACATCTGGGGGAGATGATAAATTCTCTGCTGTTACTGACAGAGCTAAATTTGTGCTGCGTGTACTGAACTGGAAATTCATACTTTAAAGCGGTTGCCGAAAATTCGTGAAGTGCTGCAGGACTTCTTTTGTGCTTAAGATGTAATATTCCACATTAAGTAGTACAGTATGTTTCAGTTCAGAAAAATAGTCACAAGAGCTATATGTGTATATATATACACACACACAGAGCGTTAATGTTTTTTAATAAGGATGTGGTAAAACACTAAATTTGGTGTTTTGCTAGTGCTGTGTTGTGAATTTGATGTTAGTTCTGAGCTCTAAGGTCTTTTCACAAATGACTTTTACAGTCTTTCAACTTTTCTGAGCTACACAGCTCCGTGAAAAACTGATCAATGTTTAGTATCGCTGTCCCATGTACAGTTTATGTTGTCAAACGATAGTTACAAATTTTGAATTATTTGTCTGCTTAATAGAAAACTGACAGGAACTCTGCAGAGGATCTAAGTCACTTGGTTTGAAAGAAGAAAATCCAGGGTTTCTTAGAGTATTTGGTCACTTCTATACTGGATGTACAATCATGTCTACACAAAGACATGTCTACGCAAAGAAAAAAATCACAGAAGGTTTTTACATTCAAATTATAAGTAGCGCTTTCTAATAAACTGGAAGGTTTTTTTACTAAAATCTAATAATATGCGGCTTTCTCAAGGCAAACAAAAACGGTCAGCCATTTACTGAGTCGGAGAAAACAATCCTTAATTGATTATTGTTGCCGAACTGACAATAGAGAGAAAGCTGGACGAATCCATTATACAGAAAGTTTCCTATCAAACTCTCAGTCCACATCTATTCCGAATTTGTAATATTTCAACCCGTGTCCGAAATAGACGTTCTGATCTCCCCAATGGAAATTTTGTTTTATCTCTACCTGAAGAGTAGATGTGGAGCTGCAATAAAGAACAGCTTAGAACTCTCTGGGCACGTCTAGCTCCTGAGCAAAGTCCTTTCCCTGAACCATCCTTTTGCTTCCTTTTACCGGATTGAGATTGGAATTGTTTGAATATCAGTTTCTCTTTGTCATATTTAAAAGCATGTAGAAGCGTGTTGCACGTGGAGTCTTGTCTTCTTGTAATGTTTAAAAGCTGTCAATTAAAAGTAAATAATATTTAAAAGAAAAAGGTATCAGGATCAGAGTGTTCCCTGCAGGATCACACTTTTTAATAGCGTGGGTTAATGCCAATTTCTTAAGCGGCACTAATGAAAAGTTCTGAGTACCGTTCTTATCTGCCTAAAATCAAATGAGATGTAAATCTTTAAATTCTCTATAAAGTTCTCTGTACGTAAGGTTGTTCTAAGAATTGCACTATGAGTTTGGGATCTGGGGGACGTGGATCAGGTATTTGCTCCAACTTCCGTGAACGCAGGCTGTGTTTTTGTGGTCTTCTGCAGAGACCCAAGCTTACCCGCTTCATGCTTGGCCCAAAAGCACGGGCAATTATGATGCTATGAGGAACTGTATTAACCTGGCATTTTGCTCCAGATACTACGTGCTCTCCAGCGATGTAATTCTGGAGGACTGTATAGTTCCCAATCTGGAAGTGCTTTGTCTGGCTGGTTTGTAGCTCGGAAAGAGGGAATGCAGATTTATCTGCAGTAGAGTTTATAAGCCCGCGCTTAGCTTCTCTGTGTATCTTGTTCTCCATGTATTGCTATTAATGATAATGATACTTTCTCACTGCTGTATTCTACAGATAAGCACATTAGTTGTGAGGTACAGAGGAAGGGAAACCATAAACATTTCTTTATTAAATTGCTGAAATGCATCTAAAGAGATTATGCAAAATATATACGCATTTCTAAAAGCCTAGGGTTTTTTAATTGATTCATCTAATCTGCTAACAAAATAGAACTAATTTAGTATTTATTAAATTTTTGGAATGCCTCTTTCTAGTGATTTCATAAACATAAAGGACACAAAATACATACTCTGCCCATTCAAGGATGCCACTTGGAAAAGAAGAGCTTTTTAAAACGTTCCCGTGTTCTTTTAAGTGCAGTAATATTTAAGCTAGGTACCTACGAGATGGCAGAAGAGGAGGAGGAGGTACATATGTTGCAGGGAAATTTTTAAGTTGTAGACCTAATCTCACTGACACCAGTGGTAATATTGCTGCTGACTGCAGCAGGAACAGCTATGCATTCTAAAATGAATATTCATTCAGCTATTGTATGCCACCTTTATGCAAGGGAATACTTCTATGGAGCTCAAAACTAGTTTTATATTTAGCCTATAAAAAAATACTTGGATTTTGCTTATAAGAGCTGGCCTGTAGGTTATATGCTCCTTAGTATCAGGGGCCATGACACTTGTGTTTTATTCAGCAGCAGCGCTCGATGCTTGATGCTGAAGTTTCCACTGGCACTTCAAAATGCATTCAGGGTAGGAATGGCATTTGCATTTTCTGCTGGACTTGAACTTTAATCTTTTCTGTTGTATTGTTACAGACTACTTATGTTTGCTAATCCTGTTTTTGAAATAAGTAATACACGAAAAGAATATTTTACTAGGCTATGCTGTGAGTTTTCTACTGCTGCGAGTTCTCTTGTCTTACTTCGTTAGTCACCTACAAGTTAGGAGCGGCGGCTTTGAGTATCAAAACTCGTTCTGAGAAACGTAGTTGCTCTTTCTGTGCAACTCGTTCTTCTGTATGGTCTCTTCCAGCAGAAAGTCCCAACTCCAAACTTATAAAATTAAACAATTTGTTAGAGGTCCTGCTTCCCCTGTGTTTATGAGGTTATAGACAAAAGCTCATGTAAATCTGTAGTTCTGGACAGAGGATGAAGCGGTATGGAAGAAGGAAATACATTTGTCATAGTATGGTTTGCTGATGCACGTTTTGATCTGTTTCTCTTTCAGCTTTATCTTTGCTCTCACTAATGTCAGTTGCATTAATCTCTCCTTAACAAGTGAACTAAGAGAACGTTTTTTTTTCAGCCACGGCCCGCCTATTGAAAGCAGTATGATCAGGTCGATAAGAACTTGTCTACAATTTACAGCGGGCAACTGGCTATACTGAGAGCCAAAAGTACTGTTTGTTGAGAAACACACCCAAAAGTATATGAAGGCATGTCATTTTCAGCGGTGTAGGTCTTATCGTCTTGTCAAGTATTGCAGAAAATACTTGACACATTGACTCCTCAGTTTTAACAAGCCATCATCAAAACCAGTCTGGAGTAACCCTTGTGTTCCTCCTGTAATTCGTGACTAATTATATACCGTAATCCAGCCCAAATTACCAAGATTGGAAAGGTCAGTCTGGTCCAGTATTTGCTGCAGAGACATAATGCCACTCAGAAAATACACGAGAGTTATGCTAGCGCATACCATTCCCTGAGTTAGGATATCATCCGTGACACTGTTGGATAAATAAGGCTTGCTTACCAATCTTTGAAAACATTTCCAAGAGACACCTCTCCAGAATAGGTCAAGGTATTTTTCCATTTCTTTGTGGACTTCTGTATCTTCAGCTGGATTTATGGTTATTTTTAAATGCATGCACTGTGTTTCGAATGAGATAAAGTTTGTAAGATCTTCTTGTTGTATGTGTAGGGTTGCTTTTTTTAAAAAAACAAACAAACAAAAAAAAACCAAAAACCAAAGACCTGCAGTCCCTACTCACCTGAGCATTTACTTTCATTGTTGCTTATATGTAGATATAGAAGCTTCACAGGTTTGGAAGCAAAAAGGAGCTACCTCTGTAAAACCAAGGTTCAAAATTTTGCTGCCCAGTCCGTTACGCATGAAAGCAGAAACGTGCCTGAAAACAGTTTAAACAAGGTGGGTAAAATCTGCCCTGGAAAGCATCACCCTAGATAATTTTCCAGCTTAGCTGTATATGTAAGAGTTGCCATCTGAAAAAATTATTATTTATGGATTAGAGCAGTATTTGGGAGAAGACCAATTTTCTGGCACATCCTTTGGGAAAAGAAGCACGCGTCTCTGAAGCAATCGCTTCATTTGATCTTGTTAGTTTTCACACGCTCTTCTATTCTTTTTTTCATTTGCCTCAAATCCATCTCTCCAACTTATGTAGTGTTCTGAACATCCTTTTCTCCTTCACCTGTACTTAAGTCCAGCTGTGCTGCTTGACACACTTAGTTCTAGATAAAATAGTCGCATTGGTAGTATCTTTTCATAGTATCTTCCTGAAAAAAAAAAACCCAAAACCAACCAAAACTGCGCGTGAGTGACCTTGCCCTGTGTGAGATCGCGTTGCTGCTGTAATTCCACCCCCATGGCCTGGGAATATGTGGGTGAAAAGACCAGCAAACCTTAGCTTGAGCCAGAAACATGACATTATCATACGTATGGTATCTCTTCTTTTCAGCTGAAGCTGAATCATACCTGACTCTCTGTAGTGTACAGAAAGCGTTTTCGCGTCCGTGTGACGTTTTTATACTGATTTGCATGCGCATTGCAATGTGTTCTGATTGAATATATTCTGAATAAGTTTTAAAGCAGAAAACATTAGAAAACTTCACAAATAATCAGAACAACAAAAGAAAAACAAGAGTGAAGAGAACAAAAAGTTCCTGGGACATTTGAAATGATTTTCTAGAAAGTTCACATCTGTAAAATGCTGTCGGTCTGAATGCGGAAGTTTTTTGTTCTAGTCTGTAAGACAGGAGAAGTGTAATACTGGTGGAATTAATCTTTTGATACTGTTGCAGACATGGCCACTAATTCTGTTTGTCTTAGTGTGCTAAAGTTAGGACTTTGAAAAATGCTAATTTTCAGTTGTAATGCAAGAGTTTACAGCTGTGATGTATATTTTTTCAGTAAAGTCTGTCTTTAGCCTTGTCTCCTGTGTGAAGGAAACGCTACTCCGTGCAATTGCTGGTTGCCTGGTTTTGTATCCAAGACACATTGCGAGGTTCCAAATTGATACGATGACCAAAGTGAATATTCCAACACTTCTGAATACGAGCAATTCTGAAACCTATGAGGGCTCAATGCCAGTGGCATAAATCATTTGTTGATATAAATTGATAAAACTCAATTCAAACCGAATGATTCATGTTCCATCGCACCAAAAATAGTATCATCCAAGGTAAATGGTACTTGCGCTAAAAATGTAAATTGTAACTTCCAGATTATAATGACCTTTGAGAGAATTACATCCTTCTTATTGCCAGCTGGCGTTTATTGTATTTCTGATAAATTACTTTTCTCAAACGTGTGTAAGTGGTGATGTGTTTCGCATAAGCTAATATTTCATAAACTGCCAAAGTGACCACAGACCCTGTAGGAGGTATAAGAATAAGTAAACCAAGCTGTTACTTCGAATACTGTCCCAAACTTTATTACACTTGGTGGGGCTTAGCTCCTGAACGCTTGCCATTGGTTTTCAGATGTAAATATCATGACTCCGTCGTTAACTTTATGTGTGCATGTGGCAGTTGTTACTATATGCAAAAGATGCTGAAATGATGTGAAGGATCTGTTAAACTGGCAGAACAAGGAAATCTACGGCAGGACGTTCATGCCCATGCCTCAAAATTAATTGCAAGATGAAAACCAGTGTTACAGAATCTCTATGAAGTGACACATGGGTGCAACTGTTTGATTTGGGGATGGCATTGCAACAATTCCCTCGCATTTATGTGCTTAATTCAATTAGAACCGCAACATTGTTGGCTTTTTGATATGTGCTTTGAGCAAAATGGGTGCAGAGTTGGGATCTCCCCAACACCTTTTAACTAGTGCACTGGACTGGCTAACAGAACACCAGAGTTAATGTAATAATGTATTTAATTTGGTTCCTGTTGACAGAGCTAGCATTTTGCCATTATTGGTCCACCTTGCTTGAGGTTGTGGAACGTATTTCAATTGATTTGTTTCATTTCGAGGCTTCATCAGAAACTTTCTGGATATGTTATGACTGGCTCAATGTTGATTAGAAAGAAATAATCAGCGCTTTGGTTTGCTGATTTTTTTATTTTTTTTTTTATTGGAAGAGTGACTTGTCTCCTTTCCGCTAGTAAGAAAACATTTGAAGACTCTTTGACATGGAATACATGGTCTTGTTTTCAATATGGCTAAACGTCTGTCTCCAGGTCGTCACCGTTGCTGTACCAAGTACTTCATGTAGACAATAACGTGTGTGGGAACAGCACCACTATCTCCAGTGATGCCACAGGGCCTGCTTGTCTCCAGCACTTACAGTCTCAGTGTTGAACCGGCCAAGAATTTTCTAGCTATCTTTTGATAGCAAATGTAAATTTGTTGAAAACAGAACTAAAGGAAAGGGAGTGGAAAGAAAAGGGAAACAAGCTTTTGTAATCAAACGGTTTTGAATTTGTCAGAACGCAGTGTTTGCAATCTGCAGTATGAAAGACAATGTGGGGTGGGTGTTTTTTCATTTAACTAAGTTCTTGTTTTGAAATGTCAGATAATTTTAACAAAAACGGTACGTTTTCAATGGTTGAGCTCAAACTGAAAATTTTCAAATTACTCAAAAAGCATGTGAGAGTTTAGCTTGCAGCAGTTTTTGAGATTTCCAACTTGCTATACACAGAACAAGTGGAAAAAAACAGTTTATCTCTTGTTCAGAGAGAATAAAATTATTTTTCTTCCTACTCTAATGCAGTATCTAAATGCCAGGAATCGTCTGCTTGGGGTCTGATCTCGCCATCGGATCTTGTTTATTGCAATAAGATAAGCAATGGAGTTGAGCTCTCTAATGTTTCCAAAAACGTAGGCACGTGTTCTTTAGAATTGAGTTGCCTTCTGCGTACGTACCCATTACTATGAGATAGCAAACAAATAAAAGTGCGCATTGAAAATGAAAGGAGGCAAACAACAAAAGTGTAAGACATGGAAGCATTTGATATTCTGTCCACAAAAAACATAACGCTTAACAAGCAACTGAAAGCTTGCTATGCAAACAAATAACTGAGAAATAGCATTTGTGTTGATTTAGAATGTAGGAAAACTAGTCTGGGGGTCTGAATCTTATTTGGGGCTGAACTGTTGGATTACAGGGAGTTGGATGATTTATTTGGATTTCAGTTTTGTTTCTGTTTCTTCTCTCACTGTTAGCTGTGTATGTCCAGGTGGTCCCTGAGGAAGAACTATTTCTCAATGTGTGTTTTCCTGCAGAGTGGCTAGTACACATGAGCCTTGAGCTCAGCACAGGGTTTCTAGGGACCCTAGAATGACAGAATGGTTTGGGTCGGAAGGGACCTTAAAGACCATCCAGTTCCAACCCCCTGCCATGGGCAGGGACACCTCCCACTAGACCAGGTGACTCAAAACTGTCATACGCTAGTGAGTAATCCCCTGATTTTATGTATCAGTTGCTGTGTGTTGACAAAGGTGAGCGTGACCCAGCAGCCGCTCCCAACCACGCAGTGATCTGCTCCCAAAGGCAGACAAAATAACGGTTTCAGTTGTGTCTGCACGTCCCTTACCCGGGTTGTCACTGGCGAATGATTATTAGCGCACGCTTTCAAGAGTATTCGTTCATTTTGAGTTGATCAAATGGCTGTTTTGACCCTGGCATGCAAAGGCATATTAATCGCAGTGTATTTATATGGATTATTGTTTGTTAAGAATTCGGGGACCGTCAGGTTCAAATTGTGACACGTTGCATGGCTATTTTATTAACCTGCTTAGTACAGTAATTTTTACAATCCTGACCTCAATGTTGAGCGTTCTCTCTTTGCTGTCAGCAAGTAAAATGGAAGTATTATTTAATTGCTAGAGAAGACTGAAGTGCAATTAATATCTGTGGGGTTCTCTCCGCAAGATGCTGCTGTTGCAAACAGATGACAAAGGCCTGTATTTGCCAAGAAAAATCATGGGCTGCAAACAACTGCGTAGCTAGAATTTTATGGATTTGCTATTTTTTGGGGTATGGAGCAGGTCAGAGACTCAGCTCTGTGAGGATTCTCAGGAGCTGGCAGTAAGGGTTCGTTCTTGACTTTGTTCCTAGCTGCCTTCTCAGCCCATTGGAATGTCTCTCTAAATCCTAAGAGGAAGATGGGGTGGGAAATCAGAGGTTTTGTTAGAGACACGCATCTGTATTGCACTAGCCCGCTGCAGTTCCATCGCTTCCTCCCCACGTCCTGCCAGCTCACGGGGAGAGGAATGGATAACACCACCGTCCTGGGCCTCTTCAAGTGCTGAATGATTTAGGAATTGTAATTAATAAGCCATTCAGCGGTGAGTGTTACAGGTTCAAACTTCACACGTGCACTCAGCTTGCAAAAATGAAGTGAAAAAAAAGAGATCTTAACAAGGAGTGTTATACCTGCGAAAGGCAGCGGCTCTGTGTGGACGACATTTGTTCTTACTTTCCAGTCAAAGGGAGATTTACCTCTTGAAGTCTTCCTGAGATTTCGCAAGGCTTCTGACATTTGCCATCTCTTCCTTATCACGCTGTTCCTCTTTCCCTTTTACTCTCCTCCCTCTTACTGTTGTATTCTTTCCATGATCCTTTTTCCTAGGTTTAAGTCATTCGTCATCTGTTCAAGTTTCTTCTCTTCTACTTTGCAGTTCCTTGGGCATCACTGTTACTTCAGTTCGTACATAAGCTTGCCGGGTGAGTTTGGACAAAAATCTGAACAGAAGTAGCCCGGTTTACAGCACGGTTCCGGTGTCATTGTAAATCGGCCATCTGAATATTTCCTGACTGGGTTAGTTCCAGCCCAAGCACTTGATTTGCAGTTGTGGTTGCTTTTCTCAAATAACTGAAGAAGTACTCATGTACCCAGTCTGAAGTCTGGCTTCTTTTCTTTTCTTATTTTTTTTTCTTTTCCGCAAGTAAAGCATGCTTCTGATGGATGAGCTCGCACAAGGCATTCCTAGGAAGGATCTAAGCGCAAACACTACCGTGACTTAGAAGAACACGACAAAATTTGAGCAAAATTTAGAATGTAAAGCTAACTGAAAAGATGCTGTAAAATATGGAAGTGTGGATCCGTTTGTATATATTGCGCATATTCAAGCAAGTATAGAAACCAGTCTGCTGAGGAAGGCAATCTTTTGGAGTACTTAAAAGTAAATATTTATTTTCTGCTTCCTGTTTAAAGTGTGTGCTCTATGTATGAAACGGCAATAGAAATAAAGCTCATTACTGCTTTATTATTCTGCAACAATAGAAATAAAGCTTATTACTGCTTGAATAAAAGGAAGATGACGGGAGACAAAACTGAAACAAAAGAGTTTCATTTGGCTGCACAGAGCTAAACCCGTCTATTTTCAGTGTGGCTTATATATGCCATACGTGTACTTGAGACTAGATAGAGATTAGAGATTAGCTAACATGCATTCTGTAGGCTGCACATGCATGTAGCGTAATGTAATTATTACATGCTATTTGTTAGACACTTACGCAAGAGTATTTTTGGCCTCTGTGAATATGGATGAACTTCTAAACATTGACATGTTTACACAGTATCTGACCAAAAGTGTTGGAAGGGGCAAGCTGTCTGTTACGCCACAGGAAAAAAAACAGGACAAACAACTATAATTAAGATTTCCATTTCTGTGTCTCAGGTTTAAATGCTTTCTGAAGTTTCACCTTTGATTCTCAAATATTCCACCCTGTCTCTTCCTGAAAGTGTGATGGTATTTTTATTTTGCCTGGAAAGTCTTGAGTGAAGGCAATTCAGCTGTTCCTGAATCTGATGAAACTGAGGGTTAAAAAAAAAATATCTCTATATGAAAGTAAAATATATACGTATATAACTTATATGCATTTATATTTATAGAGAGAGTGACTTCTTTTTAAATGTGTTTACAGCCAAAACCACTGGGAGTTGAAACTTGAAATATGGCTTGCAAATTGCTCTCACCAAGAAGAAAGGCTTTTGAGTTCTCTAGAGAAAATGGGTTTTCATTGGACTGAGTTATGAGCATTTCAAATTGAATATTGAGAATGTGCTGGGTTTTGAAGGAGAGCTTTTCAAATGGGCTCATAAATTGAGCAGATAAGGATGTGGGTTGTGCAAACAGCTCCTTAAAGGAACTCTTTACTCAGGAAAAGTTTCATTGCTCCAACAAGCTCTGGCACTAAGGTTACATGGAGATGAACAGAGAGCATTTAATCTAGCTGTGGTCAAGCTCTACGGTGACAGCAACCAGCTAACTCATTCTTAAACACGAATTTTCCCCTACACTAAAGTTATTTGGAGTATATTTAGTAGAAAATGTTAACAAATGGGTTTTTCAGCTTGATTTACTACTTTAATCCAGCTAAATCCTTAAAACAACTATGAGATGATGTAGATACGTGGGCAATGCCCTTGATCTGTCTGGTTTCCGTCTCTGTGGGAAAGTTTTAGGCTTTTATGGCCTCTGGTCTTTTTTGCTGAAGGTCAGAAGTCTGTTAGAGGAGCTAAAAGAGAAGTTTTTGCCTGTTCTGTAGGGGTGGTTGCCTCTGACCGCAGGAGACTGGCTTATGACTGTGCAAGCAACCCTAGAGAACAGGCAAAAACCTCTTCTCCGAGTCGTGTTACAGACGTGAGGACTCCTTTCTAGTGCTCTGTCCCTAAAGGCTTTCCTTCACAAACATAGCGGTTGTCTTTCAGAGAGAAAAACGTCCAACTCTTCAGAATTTGAAGGAGGAGAGATTTGAAGCTAAGTACGCCCACAAGGACAGATCAGAAACTGCTACTCCTGAGGGCGTAGGGGAAAAAAAAAGAACCTTTTCCTCTGCTTCCTTCCCCAGATAAATATGAATCAGAGCTTTTTCTAGACTGAAACCTTTTTTTTTTTTTGCTTCCCACCACAGAAACCGATCTTTATTTTATAAATGACAAGAAAAATTCATACTGACAGCTGTCACTTCTTTCCTGAACTACAGACATCACAAATTTCTTTTTTTTCTCCGCTACACGGACATAGCTGTTTTCATACAATTTTGTCAATGCTTCAGCTTTAAATCCAGTATAAACATGCATCAGGATACAGTAAATGCAACCCAGCTAGAATCAGTTTTGCTCTGCACGTTTTTCTTTTCCTTGTTTAGACTTTGATTTAAAAACATTAAGTGAAATCCTGATCCTAATACGATCATGGGTAAAATTCGCTAATGACATCAAGGGAATTAGTTTATAGCTACCGTACTAGCACTGTAAGACAGCGTTATTCAGGAGCCAGTAATGAAACAAGACAAATTAAACTTTCTCCTTAAATTAGAGGAGTAGGCTTACTATTTGCTATAAATAATTGAGAAGTGTTGATTATTGCCCACTATTGTTTCTTGACTTAAAGAGGGAGAACAGCGCTGTCTTAGAAGTGTGAAAGGAAAAAATTCTGACCACAAGAGTGATAAAGCTTTTGATTGGTTTTTTTCCCCTGAATTCTAAGGGCCCGTGTAGACAGAAAGAGATGATGTGTGGTTTTTTGACAACTAGGTATTCTGTTATTCTAGGAGGTTCACAGGAACAACAGACTTTAACAAGTACCACCTTGAATTTGACAAATCTTTCATGAAAGTCATTATTATCTGCCAGTTTCTCTAGTAGGCAAATACACCCACCTTCAAGCACCTTCTGTTCTACATAAACTTATTCTGTCTGCTGAAGGCAGAATACCTTCAATCAAAGGAGGTGCTCAGATATTTTTCCAAAGCAGAATGCAACTCCAAATAAAAACTCATATGTTCTGATTTTTCATTCCTAAATAGTTTTATGGTTAAATTAATAAACAGGGAAGTTAGGTTAAACAACGTAAAGCATCTCTTTAAGCTGTGCTGAGATAAATAGCATTGAGGAGACCGAGGAGCCAGTAAAGTGTCTGCTAGAGCAATAGAGGATGTTTGCTGAATAGAAGTGACTAGAGTACTAGAGTGCTTTGAATTATAAAAACCATTATGGAATAGCAACATTCATGACATATGTCAACCAAACGTCACTTCCTCTAAAGCAATAAAACTCTAGCAGAAAGGAGGGGGACATTATTTAAGTCAGAGACCTCAGCTGCGTCGTAATGCTACTCCAATTAAGACGTGCAAAACTATCTCTTCCATGTTAACTATATTTGCGGGGTTTTGTATCTTTTTATGTGTTTAAAACGTAAATGGTATGTCTAAACCATTGGGCAGGAGTGCTGCTGCGGTGTTTTTACCCAAGGTTGTGCTTGCTTTATCCCTCACGCTGAGGATGTAGCTAGAGCATACCACGGCTCCCTTCAGCCCTGGAGGCTCAGATTTCCGTCCTGTGGAAACTAAAGTGTGTGTTGACTAGCAAGAGGAGGAAACTGCCTGCTGAGCCTCGCTTCTGCATGGCATTGGGATGCAGACCACGTGTGGATCTGCAGCTAGGTGTTGGAGAGGACGCCCAAGTCTCACTTTTTTTTTTTTTAGACCAAGATGCTTCACTTTCATATTTCATTAAACAGTCTTGTTCAGTTATTTGTTTGCTTCAAAAATGGCCTTCAATTTAAATACTTGGAAGCAAAATGTTTTAGATGACCCTGTTGGTTAGTAAAAAAATGAACTTTTTGGGCTTTTGCTGAACTGAAGCATAAAGCCCTGTATTCCCTTGTATCTTCCCTTCCTGCAGCCAGACACGGACCCTCACTGGACTCATGGGATTTCAGTCTGATAGTACAATATCTTCAAATCCCAAAGTGCAAACGCAGAACCCAGCTACTTAAACCACAAAACTATGCAATTTCTAGTGGGGACTAGAATTGGGAAGCTCAGCTACTGTTCCATGCATTTCTTTGCATTCCTGTTTTGGTTACTTAGTGTGATTTGGTCATTCGGTAGTAACTTGTAAATACAACTCCTGGTGTAGATCCCTTCAACGGCAGCAAGGAATAGTGTGGCAATTAATGCGAAGCTTGTAGTCAAGACTCGCTGTTGAGACTTCCACATCAACTGTATTACTCTCATGTTGTTTCAAATACCGCAAAAATAAATTTTAAAGACCGCTGCAATATCCAGGTGCTTTTTAGCAAGCAGAAGAGTTCAACTGATCTTGCAAATTTTACTAAGCTCAAGCACTTTATTTCAGGTCTAACCCAAGCTCCTTTCTGCTTTTCCAAAGAGCAATGAAGTATGCTGCGTTGCACAGGATGCCTGTGCATTGAAAGATCATTCTTAAGGATACGGTGCCCCTAGTCAGTCCCAAATTCATTTCTCGAACCCCAAACTCCAAAACTCTCTGTGGATTTTGGTCAGGAGGTGCTTCCCTTTCGTCCTTCTCACAGACCTCCGTTGTATGGCATAGTTGTAGAGGTGAAATCATTCCAGCTGCATTAAATACCGACCAAATATTCAGCTGTTGGCCCGAAACAGATGTAAAAAAGCAGCGCTCCATCCGTTTTCAGGAGAAAATCTATCGTGATGATCAAAATAGATAATCACAGCAGAACTGAGCAGGCTTTGTGAAGGAACACCAGTTGGTAGTATGCCAAGAAATTACTTCGCAATAGCAGCAGGCGTTGGCACACTGATAGCATTGTGTTTCTGCCATTCGCCAGAGTTTGTAAAATGTGGAATTTGAGGTCCTATCAGATAAACGGCTTTAGAGAGCTCCTAGGGAATTCTGTACCAGACAGAGCATTCTTTTTGACTTCTATGAAAAAGAGCATGCTCTAATAAATGTCATAGGACTATGGAATCTTATATATAATTTTATTAATCTCATATTCTTTTATATATATATATTCTTTTTTATATATATGATACATATATATAATCATATATATAAAATACTATATATATATGGAATGTTATACATAATTTTATTAATTTCATCCCTTGTACCATTCAAAAATAATAGCTCTGCATATATTGCTGTTAGGAGAAACTAGGAATCAGGGAATACTACCCGGGCACCATATTTCTCTCGAATCATATCCAAGCAGCTTCCTTGATATGCACCTTCCGTTCCTTATTTCCTCATGAATAGTTCAATACCAGTCTTGTTGGGTTGTTTTCTTTGTTTTTTTTCTTTTTTTTTTGTTTTTACTCCTCCACCCTCCCAGACATTCCTTTCCTTTAGCACAACATGTTTATCAAAAATATGAAGCTGTTGCCTTGATACCAGGAACATGTGGTGAATAAACCACGAACAGAAATAGTTGTGCTATTAAAATTGTGTCTGCAAATTACGACGGAAGTGTCACGTTCTGACTGCGGAGTTTCAAACCACAGGGCAAAAACCAGGGTTGCGTTTTCCACAGGTATCGGCTGAACGAAAAAATGATGCTGATGCTATAAGCAACCTTGAGTGCAGGGAGGGGGAAATAGTGGAGGAATTGCTATGTCCCCTTTTCAATAAATGTGAGTTCCTGGCCAGTCATGGTCCCTGACAAAGCAAGTAGTTTCATGGTTGTTATTTAAACAAAAGTTGGAGAACCATAAGACTCTCGGTCTATGTTGTTGTTATCCTGTAGCTACGTCTTTCTTTCAGCCTTCAACAAATTACTAGGGTTCCTTGTGAGACTGAGTAATTTTCCCCCACTAGTTCATAACTAGTGCCAAAGGAGTTTCAGGTGCACAAATGAGCTTTCTGATATAAGGCTGCCTTACAAGGAGCTTTTCTGTTGTTTTCCCCCTTTATCATCTGAAGAGTCTGTCATTACAGTATTTCACTTGTTTAGGAACCATTTGCCAGCCAAAGTGCTCATAACAACGATGTTCTTTCTGCTTTCTTTTGCACCAGCATAGCAAAAAACACACTCTTGGAAAAAAAGAAAAGATGAATTGTTTTTTTTAAAAAAAAAAAAAAAAAAAAAAAAACCAAACCTGGAAGAGAGAGACAATTTTGATGGTGCGTCAAACCATACCCCAATGGCTCCCGGGCCAGGTGGCTGCTGTGCTCCTCCAGAACTCCCCTCTGTGCAGGTATGAGCAGAAGACATGTTGTGACTTGTGAAATTGGGTTCCTCTTGCCTGTTCCTCTGTGTTATGAGAAGAAAGATACTGAAACAGAAACTGGCATGCTGAGACTGGAAAACCGGAGTGGAAAATCGTTCGGAACAGCCCCGTGTTGCTGGAACACCAGGTGTGTTTGTGCACTCTGCAGATGCTTTTAAGCATGAGAGCTTCTGCCAAAGGCCTAAATGAAAAGACAGAAGGATCGACCTCGATTGCGTAATGTTTCAGGTGCTCTGTATTCAGCCACCCAGCTTCTATGAATTAGCAGACACTTGCAAATTTGTTTTATGTACTGCAGAGCAAGCCAATTAGGTTTGTCCTTCATCTTCCTTCTGTAATGCAAAACCAAATCTGTGCATAGTTTTTTTGCCCTTCTCCCCTAACAAAGGCTTTTATTCTGTTTGCTTTCTTATTTTGGTACTGCTATGTCACTGTTAATGTCGTCAGGTGGTTTTTTTTCTGGAGCTATCGAAGAAAGAAAACCAGTCAACCATCCTCATCTTTTTATACTGCCTGCCTTGGTTGTTTGTTTGGCCTCCCGTAAATCCAAAATTTATGTGTACTCTATGCTGCTTATGCTAAAGTCATGTAGGACACTCACTGTAGAATCTACGATAGCTCTTATATATGATCTCAGTGACAGTCTTGTTGCAGCTGTCCTGTCGTTTCTTGTTATCTTCATTGAAACATTCTAGATGTTCTTCTCAAGGATTTTATCATTGTGGTAAAACCCAGCTTGCATTTGAAGGTCAGCTAGTCTCTGCGTATTTTATAACTGTGTCTACTGCTTTCAACTAGCAAGGCTCGCTCTCAGGCCCTCCCTTCTTAAGGCCTAAAAAGCATTTTCGATACAAATGGCTCTGTGTGTAGAACCATATTTTTGGTCTGTAGCACAGAATGTTCTGGGTGGCAAAAAGAGAAGGGTCGACTGGTACAATTCTTTCTATCTGACTCTTTTATTCATGGTTTGCCCTTCGTGTTGTTCTGCAGTTGGTAATTCTGTTACGGTCTAGACTAGCTGTAGTGTATCTCGGTGGAAGTAATCCTTTTTGAAGTCCGATAACAAACTTCACCAATTAGCTTTGAGACGACTACTCTATGCATTTCTGGGATCTGCAAACACTCTCTTGTAAATAACATAAAAGAACTTTTCTGCTATATTTTCTCTACTTTTTATGTCCTTTGGGTATCTGCCCAGCTCTTCAGTGCATACCTTAAAATAAAAATACCAAAACCCACAAGATGGTATAGCGCAACACCTTTGGCTCTCTGCACCAGCCATTAGAGGCATAAAGAACTGTGAGAGATGAATGATGCTTCTGGACATATGTTTCTGTCAAAAAGAGAGCACGGTGTTTCAAGGTGACTTGAAGTTTCATGGAAGGCTACCGTTAGTCTGCCCATATTGCATTGCCTTAGTCATGCCAGCAATTTGGCTACGCTTTGGACACTTTGGCCTTTGTAAGTTCTGCAGCGCATGGAGTTCTGACTAAATTTGGCTCCTAAAAGGCCTCTGACGACCAGGTAGAAGGTTTTTTTGCTGTAAAATAGAAACTAGGATTTGAAACCAGCTGTTTGGTTATTTTGAGTAATCTATGATATCTTAATTTAAGGTACAAAGAAGTCTGAGTTTCTGTCGTTGTGTTAAAACATTTTCCTAGGAAGCCCGTAGTGAGCTGCAGATTTCCTTTCTGATCCTTTGCCTTAATTTGTTTTTATGGCACCAAAAGTTAATCTGTGCTTATCTGTCCCTCTGAACTGTTGTGTGAGAGTGATTTTTAACAACGGTGGAAGTTCTCTTTCTACAGTATGAATTTTCCTGAACCCACTCTGTCTTGATATATTCTTCAGTGTAATAAAAAGACATATGCACTTCAAATCTTCTTCTCCTTCTAAGGTTTCTTCAGTACCAGTCTGGTTCAAATCTTCCCCTGCTTCCAAGCTGCCATACTATACTCTCACATGATTTTATTTTATGTAATTGCACAGAAATTATTTTAGGACATCTCCCGTTAGTGTTCTGCTTCTGGTTTTGAGGCATGAATTTAGGGACGTGGTTTAGTGATGGTTTTGTCAGCGTGAGGTTGATGGTTGGACTCGATCTGAAACCTTCCAACCTAGACAATTCTATGATTCTGTGAATATATGAATGGTTGACAAGGTTTGGGGGATAGTTTTGTGATCTGTGATGTTAAGCTCTTTGTGGAGCAGATGTTCACAAAGACCTTACGGATTAACCGTCTAATGAACTCATGATAGAAAAATCTTCCTCTTCTATGTAGGGTATTATAACTAACTTCACTGAATGACCATAGAAGTCAACTCACATGGTATCTATCATTCTTATTAACTTCAGAAACTATTTGTTCTTCATTATCTGGCTTGCTCATCTGAACACCACACCTTGTTCCTCAGCAAACATCACAGCCATCATACAAGCAGTCCAGGCCCAGCAGTGCTCTTCTGTCAAATGGCATCACTAATATTTCTTAGTTGTAGATAGACTACTCGGAAGGATGCCACCTTCACCCATGGGAGAACACAACTTAAGCTTCATCTCATAAAGATTCTCTGGAGGCTGGTTGTTAGGCAGGCTTATACTGTTGGTTTGGGCTTTTTTCCCCGTATACTATGAAACTTCAGAACTACCACAGTTATAATCGTCTTCCCTCTAACCATTGGGTCTCACAGGACATGGCGCCTTAGCTAGCGTTATTAACAGCGTGGAGCGAGAGCAGAAAATGGAGGGTTTAGACAGAGTTACCGTTTTTAAGGGCAGAAGAGATCACTGGTATTCTCAATTGATGCCTTGCTTAACTCAGCATGGAGTTTTCCCCAGTGATTCCTGCCATAAGTAATGCTTTCTGATGGGTGAGAAGGCTAGCAGTTATCAGCAGTTTGATTTTAAATACTTTTATGGTAGCATTTTATATCTAGCACCTAACTTCCATTTTGTGTATGGAAGAGAAAGTGTATTTTTTCAGGTGCAGATAAACGTGGGAAGTAGGTGTTCTAAAAGTGGAAAAGCATTAGATATGGCTTCGTGTATTTAACAGCGTAACAGCAGGGAATCATGCTGCAGGGCGAGAGAGATCTGTGCAAGCCAAGGATACTCACGGAGCCTGCTTCACAGACAAACTATTAGAATAATTGATCTTCGTGAAGGAAATAAAATCAAGTTTTATTTTTGTTATGTTTCACTGATTATTTTTTTGTTCTTTTTTGCTGTTGCTAACAGGGTAAAATTGAATGGTAAAGTAATCATATAGCTACTATCTGGGGCCTTGTATACTAATAGAATGAACTAAATTCGGGAGTAACTTTTGAATTTGTAATAAATTGTCCTGTGCCTATATCTCAGCGACCGGACTGACCGCTAGATAGAGATGCGTGTTTTGGCTGCATCCCAACTTGGAGTATATCCTGGTGTCTTTCCTAAAGAACATGACATAGATTGTAGAAAATTAGGCACGTATTAATATCCTCAGACCAGCATTCCACCCCTGTGGGCACATTGTGCTTTCAGTTCTCTTACCTTTTTCTGGGGCTAAAACTGATCTCCACTCCCTTGAAGCAAATATGCAAAAAAAGGACTTTGAAACGTAGATACTTAGAAACAGGTTAGTTAGGTAGAAATTGCTTGTGGGAGCAATTGAGTAGGTTGTAAGAGTCTTCCATTAACGGTTGAAAAAAAATTTTGAAGGAACAAAACATTACAAAAAGAACCGTGGCTTTTTTCTAAACTGTGACGAATCAAATAATTCCTCTTCCAAAATGTTAGTCAGAATTTCCCTACGAATGAACAGAAATAATTCTATGCAAACTATTAAACCGGCAATGTCGGCATGCAGTCAGTTATGATAAGTATGCATTGCGTAGCGTGAATTCACCTAGACCCATTCCTGGGGCGACTAATTCTGAGAAGTGCCGTTGCGGTTCATGTAGTACATTAAGTGACTCAGACGCAGGTATGCGGCTTCTGAAGCAAAATATTCAAAAGCCCTGATCTGACACATTCAAATCAATGAGAAGCTTTCCATAAGAAGCCTATGAAATTACTCCCGATTTTTATTAAATGCTTACTTGACGTGTTTTCTCATTTTACCAGAAACTCCTTTCTAGGCGATGACAAGGCAGGAAAGCAGGTTCTGTAGAACATTCATTAAAGATGAAGGCGTCACGCAGAGACTCAACATCAGGCAAATGCACTCAGACAGAATTCTGAATAAATCAGTATGTGAGCAAAGGGGGAAGAAAAATTTCACACGCAGAGCTCCTGTACTGAGATATCAGCTGCTAGATGTCCTTAATCTCCACGCAAACCTTCAAAATAATTTTTAGGTTTAATGTGCCATTACTTGCTAACACGTGTCACTAAAACATATGCATAGTCTAGTTCAGTCGCATAAAGCTTTTGCCTCTGTTCATTGTCTCTGTGCCGCCTCAATATTGCGAGGGTTTTGTATAAAGGAAGCTGAGGGATTGAACTGATATTGAATTCTCTCACATGGTAGCACTATTATTAGAAACGAAAGTCAGTCTGTGCTGCAAGACTGGGCCAAGAAATGAGGCATTCTTACAGTCTATCTTGTCTCTCCTCCGTTATAGTTGCAGGACGTAGACCGTAAAACACTTAAGGAACCAGCAACCTAAATTTTGGAAGCTTGCAAAGACAGAGTTTCTCTGAGTGCAAGATTTAGAAATTTTGAAGTCTGGCTATATTAGAGAAGGGAACAAAGTGCTAGCATTCCAAACTTCTTCATGAAGAACAAATGTTTAGTTTTTTAAAATAACAATGTTTTGTTCTTACAGTGGCATACATTTCAGCTTCTTTTCCGCTTTCTCCTGAGACAAAAAGAAGATGAAATCCATGTGTTTTCACAAAGTTTTGACTTCAGTAGATCTGCATATTCAAATAAAACATGCTTCCAATGCTGTTTTTCCAACAAGCTGTATGAATGGAACTCTCTTTTTCACATGGTTTTACCCAGCCCTACGATGATTATGTATTTTTTCCTTTATGTTTATCTAAATATGAAATAACTTTTATATATCACAACATTTTCCTATTATAGACTCAGGGTCCAGGTTTCCTATGAGGAGGTCAAAGGCAGTTTTTGCTTGTGGAGGCCTGGCAAGCTCAGTTTTCTGCAGAGAGGTCAAAATCCCTCTGATGAAGGGCCTCATCCCCAGAGGGAGCTTGGCCATCCATCTGCGTTTAAAACCGAACAGCCACGAAGAAATTGCAGTGGTCTTTGGACCACATGCATCGAAGTATGACATCTGCGTCTACATTTCTTTACAGAATTCCCGGCCAGCTCCGGTCAGTCTTTGTGTGAATTCCACCCCAAGGCACCTAGAAGCAGAGGGGATGATTTGGCTCTCAGCTTTTCCTTTTTCTGATTCTTGCACAGAGCAATGTGTATCTTTGGCTCTTGTCTCCATTCCCCTTAGACCAGGCATCAGCCAGCTGGAAGCACAAGTAGAAACTATAATATAACTCAACTAGCAGGATTTTTATGTTGTTATTAAACAGCTGTCCAAATACCATGTAAAGAGTTATTTAGCATTCTTTCTCTCAGTTCATAATGCAGATTTTCAAGCAGGTTTGTAATCTCACATCTTTATTTAAGAGTCGATTTATTTTGAAATTATATTTAATTATTTATTCTTGAGAAGGATTTGGGTTCATTGTTGCATGGCTGTAAATGGAAAATGAATTTGGGTCATTGTGTGGCATGTGATGCTTTATTTGGTAGATATTGGCACAAATGGAAAAAGGATACTTTGTACTGCTGCAAAATGTTAATCATCCTTTATAAAGATGTAACGGTTTGTTTTCTCTATAAGGAAAGATACTTATCCAAGGAATATTCATGCAGGGAAATAGTGGAATACTTTCTGATAATGAGATATGCTTTCCCGGTTATTCAGTGCTGTGGTTTTAACCTCCAGGATTTCTTCCTGTTATTGTTAGCTAAGATGTCAGGTGGCACGCTAAACAAGTAACGTAAGGAAGGAAAGAGAATGTTAAAAACAAAACAACAACCAGACCAAACCAACCAACCAAAAAAATTCTCCCAAGTCAACTACATGAAGAATAGGAAAAGCCTTACTGAGCAATTAAGGGGGTTTGGATTATCACTTTGCTGCTTCTCCTCTTTCTTTCTTACCCTCATTGAATTTCCCATGGTTCAAGGCTAGAATAGTAGCTCAAGTGTGTAAAAGTGCACTTTGCAAGTTAAATACTTAAGACGGAAAATCATCCCACCTGTATAAAGTGGTCTATTTTAGAATTTGGAAAACTAAGGTGTTTATAAATCAGGTGTGGAGAACCTGTAGACCAAAGGAATATGAGGAAAACAATGTCAGGTGGAAGCGGTTTAATTTTAGAATCACAGGATCGCATGATAAATCAGATTGGAAGAGGTCTCTGGAGGTCATGTAGTCCAGTCTCCTGCTCAAAGCAGGGTCACCTATGTGTTGAGACTAGGCTGCTCAGGACTTCATCCTGTCAGGTCTTGAAAACCTCTAAGGACAGAGACTGCACAGCCTCTCTGGGCAGCCTCTTCAGTACTCGACTGTCCTCAGGGTGAAAACATTTTCCCTTATTGCAGTCTGAGCCTCTCTGATTTCATTCTATGCCCATTGTCCCTCACCCTTCCACAACGCATTCTGTGAAGAGTCTGGCTTTGTCTTCTTAATGACTCTTCATACAAAGTGGTAGGCTGCTGTTAGGTGTCTCTAAAGCCATCTCTTCTCCAAGCTGAACAAGTCCCATTCCCTCAACCTTTCCTCACGGGACAAGTGCTTCGGGCCCCAGCTGTTTTGGTGGCCCCTCTGCTGAATTCTCTGCAGCCATCAGGGTTCTCCTCTGATCTTTGTGACATTCCAAGGATGACAGAGAACAGTCTTGAAAGGACGTTGACCAGGTCTCTGAGCACCCCCGGAGACAGCTCATCTGATCCGGTGGACTTGTACGGGTGAAGACTGTTAGTCTTACTGGTGATGTTAGTCTTAGTGGTGAAGACTGAGGCAGAGGTGGCACTTCAGCCTTATCTGTGTCCACAAACACTAAATCACCTGCCCTCTTCAGCACAGGTAACGTAACAGTAGAATCTCTCTTTGCTACCCTTCTTGTCCCTTGCAAGTCTAAACTGCAGATGAGCTTTGGCTTTCTTAACAACCATCCTGCATGCCCTAGGCAGAGTTTCTGGATTTCCAGTTCGTCCTTGGTAGTGAAGAGCACATCCCTTGGTGTATCACCCCTTGGTGGCCCATGCAGTACCTGTATCAAGACGTTATTCCTGACGCCACCATTCACCTCTTGACTGCTTGTGTTCTGCCATTCTTCCCTTCCAGGAGATCTCAGGGAAGCTCTCCCACAAGAACTACGGCCTGCAATACAGAGACTTCCTCAGTTCAACTTTCTCACCCTGATTAGATGGTATGTAACAAACTCCCACTGCAGTGTCACCCTTACTGGCCTGTCCTGTGGTCGTAACCCACAAGCTCCTAACCAGATATTCCCCATTCCACATAAGAGCTCCATATGTTTAAGCTGCTCCTCCATGTAGAGGGCCTGTCCATCCCAAGGAGCTTGTGACGGATGTGGATGTGACGGATGGAGCTCCGTCACAGCGCTCCAGTCGTGATTATAGTTTTACCGTGTCTCCGTTACCTCAACAAGGTTAGTTTTGCTTCCACATGCAGAGCTCTTCTGGTTTCCCAAGCTGCGTGTGTTCGTGTACGTACAGTCTTCAGTCCTTTCTCTGCCTTATTGTGCCTGAGGTCTCTCTTGTTCCTGTCTTAATCTTCCTTTCTTATACACCTTATATATAATTAATTTCAGTTCTGAAAGTTGCTGCTAATTGACATCAAAATTGGTAGCTTCAGACCTCTTTAGAGTGAGGTGTGAAAGATCGCAGGCTAGTCTACGGAATGAATGTTTGCATGATTCTGGTTTTGTCTTGCTGTGTTATTAAAAAAAAAAATTATAGTTTTGCCTTTGATAAAACGCCACATTTTATTAGAAAAATAAAAACCCTGCCTCATTACAGCAAATTCTTGATGAGTATGAATGCTGTAATAAAGAAGAGCCTGCCTCCTCACTAATTTTTTCATGCCTGCACTGTAAGTTCATTCTGATGTTTAATTTATTTAAAAATTCCCTAGCCACTGGCCCTCTTGGAAGGCGCAAAAAAAGAACAAAAGGTCAGACTCTAGTCACAGCTTGGGTGTATGAAGCATAACGTGTCTACCTTACCTTTTAAAGTTCTTTCTAAAAAGCGCAGAGGAAAATGATGGAGTTATGCCAAAAATAGAAGAGAAGAAAATTCATACCAGAACAGGTTGGTTAATTGTATTTAAAGCAAACCGTCAGCTGAGGCTGTTGCTAAATAAGTCGGAGAAAGTCCTAGGCAAATGAATTGTATTTAGCGTTTTGCATGCATAGTTAGCTTTAAACGGGAAAGTGAGTTTAGAAAAGACTAGGGATATGCCAAAGCATTACCCACCAGTTATGCCTCTTGGTGAAGGGGAAAAAAAAGAAAAACGGTTGCTGGAAAACATTCAAAGTTGAATCCTTTTACCAAAATATGCTGCTGCCTCTTAATTCTGATTGGAGTTGTCTGGTATGCGTGCCACGAAGTGAGCCGGCAGCAGATCACAGAATTCTGAGCAGAAGGGAGCAGGACGAGGTTTCTGCACGGCAAAGCTGGGGCTGGGTTCCCCCTCCGCACCCGAGCGGTATCGCAGCTCTGTCAACTCTCGCAGCAGCTGTTGCCTCAGCTATTTCATAGGATCGTAGAATGGTTCGGGTGGGAAGGGACCTGAAAGATCATCTAGTTCCAACCCCCAGGCTTTCTCTGGGAAACACCACGTCCCCTGAAGCTAAGGAAATCGCTAACCTTTCTCCTGTGTATCAAAGCATTAGCCTCCTTTGCTCCGTCCTTTCAGTTGCTAAGAAAGTCATCTGTTCTAAGCTAAAGTTGCGGCATCTGGTTTGTAAAATGTCTAGAAACTTCTTGGCATGCCAAAGCGTTTTAAAAGAACATCTTACCCCTTCTACGGGGCCTCGGCGCAGCTCTGCGTTAATGGTGGCTTGTCAGTTCGAACTTCAGCCCTTCCTCTGAATTACTTGACATGGCCAGTTAGAGAAAATGGAAGAGAGAATTGCGATCCGCGGGGGGTTTTTTATTTTAATTTTTTGCGTTTTGTGCAAACTAGACATAGGTCTTTTTTCTCGTTACGATAATTTATAACAGCGCAGTTCAAGAAGGGAGGGGGTCACAAAGCCGAGAAAAAGCCAAAGCGACCGCGAAAGGACATATAACCTGCCAATACGGGACAGGCAAGCGTAGCTGGGGTTACTGCGAGGATGTCTGCACTTGGCAGTGGAAAATACGCATTAAGTACTCACAAAGAGGTTCTTAATAGGAGCTGGCTAAGTTGGTTACTCTCCAAAAGCTGAACCCAGTACATACACGAGAATCAGAGCTGGTTTTCTTCCTCAGTCCTGCTGAATACTGCCGGATGGGTTTCACCTTGGCCACTGCTTTGAGAACAAACAAAAAATACCCCCTATTAAGAACGGGCAGACTGGCACAAATGTTTAGCGTTGTGACACGTGGGAGCCACTAAAATTAGCTGCACAGCTTGGGGAAAGTAGACCTCTAGAGCGAAATCTTTTTAAACTAAAAAGGAAACATAATATGTATTTTTAGCAATGCGAGAAGCCCTTCTTGCGAGGTCTGCTCTTCCCCACTTCGCTGCCCTGTGTGTGTGCTTTTGTGAAGTTTTTATGCTCTGGTGTTTGCCAGGAGTAGAAACATTAGCTGGATTCTCTGCTAGTCTAAATAATTTAGTCCTATGAACTGCAGTCTTTTACACGTGCTGAGAATATGGTCCATTTGTTGAAGGTATATATGGGCATATTAAAGTGACTAATCTTTAAAGAATGTTCTGTTCAACCGTTGCCCACCCTTCCGCTTCTCGGCTGCAGATTTGCACTTCTGAGCCGTGTTTTCAGTTTATTTTGGAGTAATAAATAAACTGAATGATCAAATCCAGTCTATCTTCCTGACCTATTCCAGCTGCAAAAATTTCCCTTATTGCTTGCCCCCTCCCCTTTTTGAGCTACGATTTAATTGTTGGGTTTGTTTGTTTTTCTTAATTCATATCCCTTTTGCTATCCTGTTCCCAGCTGCAAATTCCCAACGTTATATTCAGCGTTTTCACCATATGTTTAAAATAAGGAGTCGTCCTTTCCCACCCCTTTGGAGAACAGATCACTGCAACTCAGCCAATAAGAATGTGGGGAAGGACTTGCTAAATATCGAAAGGCACGGAAGGGAAAAGGCAGCGTTCACAAAGATTCTCCTGTTTCTTCTCTCGAGCAGTGCTTCCTCATCGCAGCTGAGCATGGTAGGAAGTTATTCCCATAGGGCTGTCCTTTCAACAGAGTCAAAATTTACATCACGCTAGCCCTTTTCCTTCCCCCGTGTGCACGCATAAAGGAGAGGATTTCATCTGTTGAATCTTGCCATGTAGACATTAGCAACTTGTCTGAACAAATACAGAGAGGACATTTCTTGGCATGCAACGCTTTTCTATATTGAAAGAGGGAAAAATCACTGCATTTACTTAGACCTTCCCTCTCCTTCTCAGCGTACGGACACTACTCAAAGAACTGGAAAGCGAAAATCGCATCTTCGGAGGTACTGAGAAACCTCAGAGGTGGCTGATGTCATCGGGAGATGCGGTTAATGGCTGCCTTTGAAATGAAGACTCCCATGTCTAGGATGGCTAAAGTACTGGCTCTGCTAACACCTTCATATCTCAGAGCTCTATCAGCTATGTGTTTTGTACTCCTGAGAGCCATCACATGGAAGGAATCCACGTCTCATGGATGACAGCAGCCCGCCCGCGGCAGCCAAACCTTTCTCTTGCGGAATGGTACAGGCTTGTCCAGGATGGTTAGCTGGACCACAAGCTATCCATGGGCCATGTAACTTTGGCAGTCTCTTTGGTTTATTTACTGTCATTCCTAGGAATTTAGATTATCCAGTCAGCTTAATGCTTGGATACTGCATTTTAGATTACTCCCTTAGCAAAACAGCCCCACAGTGGCCACTGGTATATGCAGCGAACCTATGGTGTGCTCCGGAATGCTGGGTTTCCACGCCAAAATCACAAGATCTTTTCAGCCCACAAGCATCGCAACAGACGCTTCAGGCTTTCAGGCAGTGTATGGTCGAGCCTAGTTCTAAGGGAAGGGAGAGTGAGAGAAGATCAGCCTCTTTACCTTCAAGCGGGTGCTTTACCATTGTCAGAATCGCCGATCTATTGCTTTTGCTGCCATCCTTACGTTGGCGTCTCTATTTCTGTATGAGATCCAGTTAAAGTTATTCTCAAGGACATAGATCACGGCTCGGAAATGATTCTGCAGCAGCCGAGTGGTTTTTACCACGTATGGAAAATCTCAGTGTCAGCAGGTAGCAGCCCTCTTCGGTATTCCACCCGGCCTTTTCAATGCGGGAGTTCAGAGTTCGTAACATCGAATACACCAGTTAATGAACTCAAATAATACTTAAGGCCCAGAGACAGCTGTCCTAGAAGATTGGACTCCCCCCACCCCCCCCATCAGCAGTGGTAGAAACAATAAACTTAATACTTTTGCAGCCCTTGATTAAATGACATAAAAATATTTCTTATTGCACCTTTAAAAAGATACATCCTGCTTTTCTTTCAGAATATATCTTGTTGTCTACTGACAAATGCCAGACGTAGCAGATCTGGTCCTCTATCAAACACAGGTGCCCCTGCTGAATTGCTGTCGAGAGCCACCTGCAGTACTTGCTCTCTTGACATTTCTCAGCCTCTTGGCAAACTTTGTCTGTCTCTTTTCCAATTGCACCTGGGGCGATGGAAGAGAATTCCGCAGGTCCATGCCGGACTCTGTAACCCCGGAGAAGAACCAACCATTACCCGGAGTTACGGACTAGCGATACGTAGCATGAACTGCTGTCACAGTTGGGATCCGCAGAGATGTTTCATTTAAAAATCGATTTAATAAGTTTAACACATTTAAAAGGCTCCCTTGGAAAGGGCCACACACCTTTGAAACTCACTTCCCCTCGCTGGGCGACAGCTGGCCGGGTTTGTTAACCTTCCATCAAATTTATATTCCTAGTCTACAGGCTGTGAAGAGCAGAGGTTTTCTGAGATTCTGGGAATACTTTTAGAAGTACAGCCATTTCAAATATAGCTAGGGCAATACTGTAAGTGACTCACTGGCAGTGTCTGCGTGAAGCATATTTTCAAGAGATTGTCAAAGGTATCTAGAGGAGGGAACAGGCTTTATTTGCCGTTGTAAAGAAATAATGGAGTTATCAGCAGGGCACCAGTATATTGACTTTGTAGCAAGTAATCTCTGGAAAAAGCTAGTCTTCGCATGCCATAAAGTAGAAAAGAGCTATAGCTTATTTATAACACAGTCATATTCTTCTGTGGAGCTAAAATGAAATAGAAGTAATATTTCCTTGGCTTTGTGAAATGAGGACTTAAGAATTATTGCAAAGATTAAAAATATTTAAGTCAGTCCTTCTATAGCAGGACCAGTTCTTCCAAGTCTTTGTTGTTATATCAACGTGTTATTTGGACCAAGAATAACAAATTGGTATCCCATAAAGTAGTAATTAACAGGAAAAAGAGGGCAGATGTGCATTGTTGTGAGCAAAAATACCTTTTACACCTTTCTAGCCTTCCTCTGCAGTCTTAAATGATGAAAGAGCAAATTCAGCCTTAGTGTAAAATCAGTGATTTGCATGAGGTCGAATTAGGATTTGAAGTGAGGAGAATAGGAGTGATCTGTTAGTCTTTCTCAGCTAAAAGAAACTGATAAATGATGTTTGTATCAAAAGTATGGAAGTAGTTCTCTGGTTTTAAATGTACTTGCTTGGCAACTGTGATTACTGAAACCCTTCTTCCAAAATACTGACGTTAACTCCTTTGGGTGACTGCAGGTGAAAGTCTATCGTTTGAATCATTTACCTTGGCCCTCTCAGACAGTTCCTGCGCTAGTTGGGTAACAGAAAACAGGCTGCCAAATAAGACTCAGGCAAAAGTTACGGATTGTACGTTCGAAGCCTGTGTTGAATTGTTCGGGTAAGTGGTAGCTGTGGGTGGAATTTGACACAATGCATACATGGCGAAGCCCCATAAACACCATCTGAGCTGGGTGGAATCAGAGTAGGGTAACCAAGAATAGGATTTGATCCAGTCTGATATTTATCTGGGGAACAGTATGTTATTCTTCGTCTCCTCTTAAACAGGAGACATCCGTTTTGGTCTACAGCTTAGTAAAATAGTGAAGAATCAGTATCAGATGAGAATTTGGCCTAAAGTCTGCTGAAGAGATCTAAGGGTATCACAGACAGCTGTGATGCGACAGTCGGAACATGTTAGGTGGAAAAGTGTAATTGCATCTTGACAGTCACATATAAAGTTGTCTAAGTCAGCCAGTTCCTCTGGAAGAGTTAACCACCCAGATACAGTTTCTGGTAAGAATACAGTTATTTTTAGCCATATAATTAGTAATCTATTTGTGGGGTGGTTTTTTGTTGGTGGTGTTTGGTTGTTTGGTTTTTTTTTAAGTAATACAGCAGCAAAAGGAGGTAAAAATAATGTAACATTACCTTCTGGTTTTCCCTACATCCTGAAAAATAATATATAAGTAAATCGTTACCAATTGAAGGTTGTCTGAAATATGACACGTTTCGTTGCCTTTGATTTTTATGCCTTTGTAGAAGAAATGCAGGAACTTTAGAATTTGGTCACTGTCATGCCAAAATCCTGGGCAGCAATTCTGTCCCTCATTATTAGGCACGCGATTGCCAAAAATAACATTAAATAAAGAGCTGGCTGTCAGGATTGAGACTTGCTTTCTCTTAGCACTGCTTTTTTTTTTTTCTTCCTTGAAGGTCTAGAAAGGGGAACCAATTTCACTTTTATTGAAATAAGTGACAGTTCCCCATTCATTTCATCATGCCTAAGATGATACTGTCTTGATAAGATCTGATGAAGCTTAATTCTTTTCATCTCTGTGCTCTGGGTGTGTTGTCTCAGCGAGTATAGTCTTGTAAAGGGTAGGGCCTTGCTTCATAAGTAACCTGGTGGTATAAGTGGGGCTATCGCAGAGGAAAGCACAATTCAACGTGCAGAAGAATGTCTTTTAAAAGAGACCGTTAATCCTTCTCAAGGTAATGGTTATCTGTTATTAAAGGTCAGTGGGATGATGACCCCTGAGTACCACAGAGGTCTTTTTGTACACTGTGAAGCGTTCAGTCTTCTTTATAGACCTGTTCCCTTGAGCTAGGGAATAAAAGTACGCTTTGCGTTTCAGTGGAAGCAGAACTGAATTTATGTCATGAAAAAGAGAGTACTCCGTAAATTCGGAGTCACCAGAGGGTAGTTAGGTGAGTATGAGGGTACGTGTTAACCTCGTGCAATAATTAGTTTGCAAACTTAAATTTCTACTAAACGTACTCAAGCCTTCTGCCAGTGTCATTTACTCTTTTTTTTTTTTTTAATTGAAACAATCAGAGAATAATTCACTTGCTCATTTGCCAAAAACCCCGCAAAAGCAATACATTCCAGCATGCACGGTTAGTAAAAAGACTCGGGTTATTTGAAAGCAGGACAAGAGAGTTTCAAAGCCAAGGAGAAGTCCCAAGAGAATAGCAGCCTTTTGACTCCTGCCAGGGACTCCATCCATCAACAGTGTCAAAATGGATAAAAATAGTGCATCTTTCCATTGAAGTTCTGTACGGGGGGAAGATAAACCAAGGGAACGGTAACTGTGTCACGGTTTAAAGCAGTCCTGGCCACTGGAGGGCTCCTGTATTTTTCTGGCTGGTTGGAGGCTGGACTCTGCTTTTGCCTGCGATAGCTCTCTAATACAGCTGGCAGTAATGGTGACGTTATCTCTTATTATGTAAAACAGGCAGCAAAAAAACCAGAGAACTTCAATCATGTTAACACTTCCTCTAATCAAAAATTAGCTTTTAAAAAGATTCCTGGCCTCTTTCCTTCAACTCTAACATGGTTATACTGAACCACTGCAGCCTGCAGTGGAAGATGTTCAAAGCACAGAAGTACCTGCCTGCCCCGGGGAAGCGGATCCGAGATAACGCCAGTGACTCATTCTAGCTCCACTCCTCCTCTTTGCTGAGAACTTCAGCATCACCAGCACCTCTGCTCCCACGTTGCTCGGAGGATCGCTCGGCCCGCCCCGCAGCCAGCATGGGGAACGGCATCTGGTTTATGCAACCTTTGTCGTCATATAAAGAGTCAGCCCTGAATGCATTTTTCCATTCATGACCAACAAAGATTAGAATTTTTTTCCTTGGCTCTAGAACGAATAACTACATATGAAGGTATTAGCACAGCGACATATAAATTAAATTCAGCGTTTTGCAAAGGGGATATGGAGTAAAATGCTTGGAGCAGAGGGTTTTTCAAGAACTTTTGGCTGCGCTCCCCTTTCCAAGTTGGGGCACTTCACATAATGAGTCCTTGTATGCGATACTGGCAGGAGCAGATCTGCGCGGACACAGCAAAAGAACAGAGCTGCGCGGCAGGAATTCTTGGGGCTGCTTTTCCAGTGCCTCACACAATGCCTAGGAAGCTGCAACGGTACTAATATTTCTTTAAAAGTCCTTTGATATCGGGTCGTTTAAGGAAAAGGGTCGAGAACTGAAGGGTAGTCCCTGAGCAAAGACATGGCAGGTATGCGGATAATGAGTTATCAGTTAAGCAACTGGATATAATTACAAGGAGAAGCAGAAAAGCACCCGCAGGATTATTATGAGTTTCTTAGAACGGCTTTAGTGATGGGAACTATTGAATATTGAAATAATACGCATTTCCTAAATCTGATTGAGACACTTTTCTATAATTACAAATTTGCATTACTAGCCCTTAGGAGCTCTAGCTATACGTCAGGATCGGTTATGTTCCACAGTGCATAGACTTCAAAGAGAGAGACGTTTACAAAGAATTTTACTGACCAGTTATGAGATAATTAAATATGAAGCTGAGTACGAAGAACCAGTTAAGACAATGCTGACTGCTCTGAGAAACAATTTGACACAGATGCATTAGAAACTCCCTTACCACAGGCTATCAAAATAAACCTCCACAGGTTTTCCACTTACTGCTGTTTACTTGCCTTGTTTTGTTTCTTTTTAAGTCCTTAGTGAATCTGATAATTCTGAGATCTCAGCACTGACTAGATGTTTGTACGTAATTGGGATTTTCAGTTGAATTCTTTATCTTCTTGTGGATTCTTTTGCTAACATTTTACTTGGGGCTTGTCATGCGAAATTTATCAGCAGTTTCCCAAAAGGCGAAGGGAAGTACACGATGTGTTCTGCAATTTATGTCCTTTCTTGAATGTAATCGGGAAGATTATTTTAACAGCATCTTCCTCTGCTGAAGCCGTGCTGGTTAGAGGATGACTGTACGTGCTCTCCATATTCTCTCATCCCTCGGGATGTTATTTTTTTTAATGTTAGAAATATCAGGATAATGACTCAATGGTCTGTTAGGTTTTCCTAAATGTTCTAAAGCACAGCGTGGTCGGAAGTTTCTTTGAACTTACCACTTCACTGATTTTTAGAAATATACCAAAGCAGACATTCACTCTGAAATACATGAGAGAAGCTTCGTAGATTTGGTTGATGAAAATCACAAGATCTAAGCTTACCCAGAGATCTCAATCTTTTCTCCCTGGGGGACAGCAAAGTGACGGGCTCACAGAACCCCTCCTGATGGAGGAAACAGACTAACAGCTTCATTGCTTCTCTCTCTGAGTTCATTTTCCAGAATAGGCACCGATTTCTCACTCCTTGTATGTTTATTTCATCTGTTTTTGAGCTTACCCCATTTCTGACTTGAGAGGATCTTTGTGTAGAAACATAAAAGGACTCGTTCCTGCAAGGAGAGGGTTTGAGGGCAGATGTCCCACCTGAGATCTGTCCAGTTCCCACTTAGGGCACTGAGTCCTAAAATACACTAAAATACTTCGGCTTTTCTGCTACAGGGCTCTAAAAGCACACGAGTCTCTAACTGACATTTTGTACGTTAACATTGCATTTCAAAACAGGTCTGTACGTGTCTCCGTCTTGACAGCAAATTATCCGAGCTTCTATGTCATCTGCGTCTCCTGTCTGAATGGTTCAATCCAGTAGACGCAGGCTGGGTAAGAAAGCCACCATATTTTATATTAGGTTGCCTATTTAACATTAGGTACGCGTTGGAAGGACTGACATCCAAGTCTCTCCCCTGCCAAGTGAAATCCTGACCCGTTATTCTGTAGTGTCAAAATGGAATTTCAACAGGAACTTACTGATGAGTTCTTAGCCTAGTGGAGATACGTGATAAAGGGTTTCTTGTAAAATTCAAGGGATCTTCCCATCTGAGTACAAGATCTGACAACTGTGGAAGGAAAGAACTTGTGCAGAAAACCAGTTCAAAACCAGTAGTTCTAGCTCCTTAGGAAGAGATGTTCTGCAGCGGGGGCGGTTAAAGGTTTCACCTTGAAAACTCTCTCCAAAAAAAGAAGGAACAGACTGAGAAAAGGCGACCGAGGCAAATAAGCACATGTGGTATTTCAGTGAAAGGGAACGACCCCTGCGTAAAAAATGGCAAATGTAAAAGGATTTGCATGCTGAAGATACTTTGAGAATCCCAGGGATATGTTTAGCGAGGGCTGCAGCAGTAATAGCAGAGTCTGGGCGAAGAGCAGTTTTAAGTAAGTGTTCCCATAAGCTCATTCTGTAGCTCTGAAAAATCACTTACCTCTTCTTGGGTTTTTTTTTCTCTTGACACTGATCTGTGCGTGGGGAAAATGCAAAAGCATTATGAGTCTTCATTCATAAATATTGGTAACGCGCTTTCCATTCCCTGAACTGAAGAAGTTATAATTAAAAAAGATTGAGATTAGAGGACTTCCTCTTTTTCAATGTGCACTGTTCCGCTGTTAAAAGAGTAAAGATTCAACATATTTAAGAGGTGGCAAAAATTACGCGGTGTACGAATGCTTCAAAATTCGGTCCTTAGGCGATCTAAGTTTTGAGAAATGGTTCCAATGAACAGCTTTTGGTTTGGGCCTGAGACTTGCATGGTGAAAAGAGGGAGCAGGAAGCATCTCACAACTGAGGTGCGGAGCTGAATGCCAAGAACATTTGGGAGAGCTGAACCTCGTGTTATTAATCGTATACAGGCTAGAAAGAAATGGTCATGGCTATGGGTGAATCAGCAGTGCGTGGTGCCTTGGATTTAGGAAAGCGGTGTCACCTGTAAGGCTTGCAGCCACTGGGTTTCAGTAGATTTTAATTTTTTTGGTTTCCATAAACACCCCGCGATGTTTGAAACTCCACTTTTGGTTGCTGATGGATGTAGTGAAATTTAATCTGAACTCTGCGACTTTACCCATTTGGCTTTCGCTCTGGAGGAAGTGTCAGGAGGAAATTGTGAAGTATTTATTTGAGTCCGTACCATAAGAGCGTTTCCTGAACCACAGCTGTAGGGTTTGCACTGGTGAGAGGGAAACGGACTTCTCCTGTTGTAAATAAATTAATTGAATGTCTATGAAACAGGAGAATTCCTCCTGGTATATGATTCCCCTTCCGGTTCTCCTCTTGCTGTGGGTCATTTATTATTGCTGCCGTGCTGTATTGAAAAGGCTATTTTATACAGGGAAAAGTTTAAATAAAAGCAAAAGCAGGTAGGAGAGTGCAATATTACAGTATTTATACCGAATACGAAGTTAAGGGACTATAATAAGAGTAAATAATAAAAGAAAAGTATATAATTCCTGAGAGAATGGCTCTAAACAGTAAAAAGTTAAACGTGCAGCTCTTTGGTATAAAGGAAGGTACCATGAAAACAGAGAATCACAGGGCTGGAAACAACTTGAAGAGATCATTTAGTCCATTCCCTTTTCCCCCCAAGGATGTACCAAATATACTTGTTGTTCCTGACACAGTTGTCTAGCTCTTTCTCGGTTTTCCAGCGGGGATATTCCAAAACCTCCTGAACCGATCTTGCCATTGCAGGGCTTCTTATAATAGGAAGATTTTTATAAATCTTCCTTGATCCAATTAAATCCCTTTTTTTTTTTTTCTCGTCTTACCCAACATATATGTGAAGAAAATCACTCTCACTCTCTTCCATTTCACAGCGCTTTCATTTCTTCTTTCCAGATGGGCCATGTCTTCCAGACCTGTTACAATTCCTGCTGATTTCCTCTGAACGTTTTCCAGTCGTTCCAAGTTTGCACTGAAATGCAGAATCCAAACAGATCATAGTGCTATAGGGGAGGTCAAATGAGTGTTACCTTCGAAGTTTTGGGTTTTTTTTATATATACCTCATGAATACTATGATACCTGTTTTTAAATTCGAGCGTGACTTGTGTTCTCTTCATAATCCCAGGTCTCTTTGATTTCCTCATCCTGTATTTTTCGGCTAAAAACTTGTAAATAAGTAGTGTCTCTTGCACTGGTCCCTACTGAATCTCAGAGAAGAGGAGGGTAGGCCCTTTCACTTTTATTCTAATTTTACCCTCTCAACATGCTTCGGTCACCCCAGTTTGATGTCTTCTTCATAAACATGCTCTGTCCCACCATACAAGTCATCGTTGGAAGTACTGAATAGCACCAGAGCCAGTGTTGGTTCCTTTGGAGCTCACTTGATGCAAACTGCCCTTCTGGTAACGAACCATTGGTAACAGTTCTATGGAAAACTTTCCAACAGCCTCTCCATCCACCCTCTATTAGCTCTCTAGTTCAGTCTCTTCTTATTTGTTCACAACAATAACATTTCAAAAAAACGTTGAAAGCTTTTGCAAATTTTCCTCTTTCCGCAGGACTTGTTACTTTGCTCTACAAGTAAATTGAATTGGCCTAGCATGATTTCTCCCTAACAAATTCATGCTGGCTTTTATTCGTCTCTTCCTTTTGGCCACAGTTCCCTATTATCCATTCTGAGATTTGGGGTTCTCTTTCCTACTAAAGTATGCCATTTACTTTTGTTTGAAAGTTCTGTTTGCTTCTCCTCTTGTTTATGCCTGTACTAAATAGCGCTGCTTTCTATTTGCATCAGCGTAGAGGAAAAAGAAAACGTAGACCTCTGTATGTACTCTGGCAAAAGTGTTGGGTGGCCTTCCAAAGCTTTTAAATGTAAAAGAAAGAGCTACAGAATTAAGAATAGAGTCTGACGTGATGTAGATTTTAAGGCTTTTTTTAAAGGAGAAAAATCCATCTTCTGTACAGTGGGACTCTACAGCATTAAAAATAAGAGCAGACTGGAACCTCAAGTACAAGTTAGAGCCTTGTGGTCCACAGAACTGGCGCATCAATGCTGAACAGAAGTTTCCCTCACCTTACCGATTCCTGAAGGGCAACCGCCACATCCACATAGAAGTCAGAGATGGCAGAGTTGAGATCTAACAACCCTTTAATAGAGTGTTCTTATGTGCTAGCAGAACCAGCTAAATACACTCCCCCCCGCCTCCTTTCTCTACATTGGCTTAACTTATTTTTATCGCTTTTTTTTATGTGGTCCTTGTGTTGTGTTTCCTTGTGCCTGGCAGAACTGTTGTGGCATCATGATTTCCTTGAGCATGACTTTGCTGCTGCAGATCATGCTACTGTCGTCTGATCTGACTTCAGGTTTTAGAACAACGTGGGTTTTTTCTTCGTGGAAATGATACAATGAAATGTGTGTCATCAAACCTCTAAAATCTGTGCAGTTTGGTGTGTTATGCTCATAAAAAGAAGATTTGCAAATATGCCAGTTGGTTTATAAGGGTAACAGGCGTATCAAAAGTGCTTTGCTCCCTGAACTAGAAAGGAGAAACCAAAAAAAACAAATGGCTTTTCAGTGAGACGTTGTGTTGTGCTTGCGACGTGAGCTTACTTTTGGAAATATAGAGATTTGGAGTTTGCTTATTTTATGGCCTCTGTAATCACGTAGGAAACTGCTACTTGTTTATGCGCTGATTCCTATTGCCAGGTAGGCAGCTTCTTCTTAATTCTAAATGAAAGAACAGCTTGTTCTATCTGTTCCAGTGGCACAGAACCCACGTGCTCATTTGCATTAATAGATATTCATTATAATTTACAAAACAAAAAAAAATTCTGTTTTGCATATCTACTTTTCATAAATAAAAATAAAAAGAGCCAAAGCTGTCAAAATTCATCCTGTTGGTAAACTCCCACAGTTGTGCCAAAGGAAAAAGGATGGATTGAAAACCCATCAAGGAGATACAATAACAATGAGAAATCAGAACTTTTTGAAATCTTTATCATTCTTATGAGGAACCAGATACAAGACACACAAGTTCATACATTCTGAATAATTCCTCAGAGACTTCAATCAAAAAAGAGAAAGCAAAGAATTGTAGCATAAATGTAATGATGATATGAGCGATGCATTTGTATTAGTGAGCACACTGGCCCAGGTTGCCCCGAGAAGCTGTGGCTGCCCCATCCCTGGAGGGGTTCAAGGCCAGGTTGGACGGGGCTTGGAGCAACCTGGGCTGGTGGGAGTTGTCCCTGCCCATGACATGGGAGGTGGAACTGGATGAGCTTTAAGGTCCCTTCCAACCCAAACCATTCTATTCTATGTTTTCATCGCACTACGACGTGAAGTGGACAGTGCTCCACAGGATCGTTCTTAGTGCACGTTTGTGCTGTATGCACGCAATGCCGGCGTTGGGAATGTGTGCCACAGCTTGCTACCTGCTGTGCTATTTTCCTGGGAAGGTCAGAAGTCACTCTTCCCCAGGAGCGACGTTTAGTTGAGAGGTTTGGCTCACAAAAGCTCATCAGCAATTTTCAGGGAGCGAGAGCAAACGTCACTACAGAACTTCCACTGTTTTACCGAGGAATTCTGAAAATCAGTTTTGACCAGATAGTCAGTTCAAATGAGCAAAGGCAAAAGGTAAACATTCAGTTATAGAAATAGTTTTATTCACAGAGAAGTGGTCTTTCCAAACCAGATTTTTGATTTGCAAGCCATTTCCATTCCTCTTAACGTTTTTAATTAACTGTCTCGCTCGATTAATGGCATTTGAGCCTGAGAAACCTGCACTGGACCTGGTAACCCAGACTCCAAAAGCAAACAAACAATCTCCACTAAGATCCCTATTTTCAAAAAAATTTTCACACAGACCTCCCAGGAGCTGGCAGTCAGAGATGTCTGTGCCAGTTGCTCGGCACAGCTGCTTTTCCTCCACGTTTTAAGAATGGCAGAATATGACGGGAGAGGGAGGTCCAATAGTCCTGAACTACTAAACGAAAAGCCTGATCAGGCCAATGCCTGCTTTCAGTAGCTCAGGATTTCTGCCGGTTCGTGTGTGAAAATGTATGCACTCAGCTTGACCCCAATACGATTTTCCACACGGATCGGTAAGACTTTTTTATGTACTTTCCTGATCTCTTAGTACTTACCTAAGCAGCAACAACGTTTCCTTGCGCGTGGAGGGGAACGGAAGGTACCTGCCTCTCTATTCCCTAGCCACTTTCCACCTCTGACCTCTTGTTAAGCCTCGCATTTTGTAATACGTGACCTAGAGACTGATGCTGGGCAGCACACATAAAATACGCATGTGGAACTGTATCAGTTATAACGTGCATATTTATCTGGAATTTACTTCCTTTCCGATCTGCGGACTCTACTGAAATAACACAGAGCCTAAAGTAAACCGTGTACAGAAGAGCAGAGTAGCTAAACAGTGATTTTATTTTTCCCCCTAAACGAATCTTTCTTCCCTTTCTACGTAACTGCATGGCATCAAGGGCTGCCTCTACTCAGTCCGGAAGCTGCTGTATTTCAAGGATAAGTGAGGTAATCTCTTTATATAACCCGTAAATTATTTGCTCGTGTTCTGCCAAACCCCGTCTGGCAGAAGGTAGGACTTTTCTATCTTCATGTTCTACGAAGCTCTGCCCAAGCTGCTGAGGATACTTTGGTGTAACATAAATATTTACAAAACTGTCAAGAATATTCCCTTTCTTTTCCCCGCCGTTTGTCTCAACCCTGCAAACACTGTATTGCACGGAGGGGCCGGCAACAATTCCGCATATTGTTTACTCCATTCACTCAAGCTTTGTTTTCAGTGCTGGCTTTTAATGAGGAAGGTTCTCCTAGCAAGTATCTCGTCTGTTAACGACTACTAAGCACAAACACTGGATAAAAGCCCTAAGTTTGAAAGATAACTTGGTTTTATTATTTGTTTAGCCTGTTGTTCTTCCTAGCCCACGGACTAACATTTGTCACAGTTGGATAACATGAGGAGTGGAAGCGATTTGACCTGACAATTCTCAAATGAAACACTCTTCTAACATACCCAGTGGCCCCGAGCTCTCCCTCGCCTTGTAAAACAGTCCAGTTAGCTCCCAGATAACGAGCTCTCACCCAATGCGCCAGTATGACGCTGTAAGTGGCTTCACAGAGCAGAATTCTATAAAAGAAATCCAGCTGGGTAACAGAACTTGGTACCTTTATAGGCGCTGAATCATTTTATCCCTTAGGGGTTATTTTCTTCATTGGATTTTATGGTTTTGGTAGCCTTGAAATCTCTTGATGCATTTTTCTGTCTTACAGAAATGCTAATGAAACCTGGTTCCAATAAACAAATACACTGACAAGAAAGAGCTTCCAACTTAACTACTCGAGCAACGAAGTCGTTTAACTGCAAGATGCAAAGGGTGGGTTACGGGGAAGAGAGAGTCACCAGGCAAAGTGACATTCTCAGCGATGATCTGGAAGCAAACATTGAGTCGTTGCTGATAAAATAGGCCAATGACGGAGACTCATGGAAAGGGAAATGATAGGGACAGGACAGTCGTACGGTGCAATCTGGAACTCTGCGTGAGTTGCTAATACGCCTCGGACACAATGTAATTACAATGGTTACGTCCCAATTTTTTTGCTGGGAGGCCTGAGTCTATAAGCTTGGATCCTTACAATAGACTGGTGTTAAAAGAAAATCTGCTTTTTACAGGTTTCATACATAGGAACATAATAAGCAAATTTTTTATGTGTACTGTTTATGCGGGGACATGGGGAATACAATAAATACATTGTAAGTTGTTTAAGATCTGCTATTGAATCATTTATAGGACTTCAGTTACAATCTTTTAATGACTTTTTGTTCTATGTCAGGCGGTAATCAGTGGGTAGTATAGGACCCCCGTCCTAATGAATTAGCGGATAAAATTAAGCTGTGACTATGTACTTAGAGTTAACTCAGTAAAAAAGAAATATCCTTTGTGTGGTATTCAGTGGTTTAGAGTTTAGTAATGAGATTGTAAATTTGAAATCAATTTTCTGTAAGTTATCATCTTAATCAGATGAAGTCACTAAAGAACAAAAATGTTGCCGGTAGTTTTCAGAAATGATCTAAATAGCCCGTAATATAAAATGTCGGATTCGATGTGGCGTTCCTACTATCAAAAAGGCCAAACACAACAGCTTCGTGTAGCAGGTAGCATATTTTAATTGTACTGCCATTAAAAAAAAGAAAAAGGAGGAGCGTAAGGATTGGGCTTCTCTGGGAGTTTGCTGTCACCAGGACCTAACCCGTGCCTTAGGTTCTCCGTCTCTAAAAATGGAACAACCCTGCCTGTATTTTTAAGATTCCCCATAAAGGAGAAGAAGTTTAGAGAACAAATACATGCAATCTGAACGATGTCCAGATTCATATTTCTCCTTCTTCAACGTCAGGTACTCTTTCTGTCCTAACGATATGGTGTGCTATGGTGATACTTGATGTGGTGTGATGTGTGACGTGATCCTGACAGCTTACGTGGTCAAAGCCTCGTCTTCCCTGTGTAGAGGATTTGAAGGTAGAGAGTTGAGAGTGCTGATCAGTACTCGGTGAACTCACTTTACACTGACTTTCTGTGTATTAGGATTAATGCATTTGCATCAGTACAGGAACGCACTAGCGCTCCTCGATGGTCACAGACCGGGCACGGTTCAGCCAAGACATGGAAAGGCTAGGGAAGGGAACCCAAAAGCTCCACAGCATTTCAACCAAACGTGGGCAGCCACAAGGATTAACTTCCTGCCAGTGGCTTGCCAATTCCCCGAATTCTGATGTGGAGAGACCAGCTTCCCCAGCAGCCTCAACCAAGGTCTCTCCTTCTGCTTGCCAGTCCAGCATCACGTCGTGACCGTTTTTATCTAGCTGGAAATTACATACATAAGTTTTCCAATTCAGGAGATGAGACATGTCTATGCTAAACTCTGTAAATTGCTTCTGAGAGGAACTATTGAGTATTGCTGGTTGGAGCTAAAGTTTTTGTTTCTAATTCTTTTTCCCTGTACAGTTTTGTTACAGAATACTTCCAATGACGTACTGTCTCCCAGCATTTGGGGTTTTTTCCACAGTAAATACGTATCTGAATATGTGAGAAGCTAGCTCTGCTCTACACAGGTCCCTTCCGTCCTTAACTATCCTAATTCTGATTCAGCTTCCACAAACTGCATATTTTTATTTTTTAAAAAAAAAAAAAAAGGCAAATACTCATCTGGTTCTAGCAGCCATGTAGACATGTTAGAGTTCTACATAGTGTTCTTATCTGCATTTCTGATGTAGAAATTCCCAGAACTGGCTCATTCCCAGAGTGTCTTTCTCTGTACCATTTACCCTGCAGGACCACCTATTTGAGGCTATATTGGGCTCGGAACAGTTTTTGAGGCTATTTTCTGACACTGAAAATTTTTCCTGATATCACGTATTCTGTCATCTAAAATTAAGGAAGGATTATAATTAAGGCCATTCTCTTCTAAAGTCACTGGCCTTACAAGGTCTCACAAAACTTTTTCACCTCCCTTATGATTTTTTTCCTGCACTGTTTGCCCTGTACCTCTTCATTTTTCTTTCCCTGCTACCGTTCAACACACAAATGGTAATTTTTCTTCCTGCTTCCTCGCAGTGCGTTCTGATGTATAGAAGACACTGCTGCTTCTTGTCACTGGTCGTAAAGAAAATGTTGGTTATCAGCGCTACAGAGATGTTTTTAACTGAATGCTGTCTCAGAAAGGAAAGTAAAAATTTTCTTGTGAAATGTCCCTTCTACAGAAAATACCCAAGCTGGATTATGTCTCCAACGTCTGTCTCGTAAAAACAATTCAGCTGCTTGACTCTCGAACTGGAAAATAGCGAGGGTTGTAAGAAACATGATTTCATCGAGGTTCCATGATCTGAACAGCAAAATCTTCTCGGCAAAAAACGAGGTATTTAAGAAATGTGAGCAAGGATATACTGTAAAGAACAGGGCAAATGCTTTGACAAAGATTTCATAAATATTCATTACGCTAAACCCAGAAATTTATCTTGCATTGTTCATTGCTTCTACCAATGCCTTTCTCAAAATTCTTAACTTTTAGTTAAAATAAATGTCTGACTGTCAGATGTTTGTGGGCAACAGGTAGGCATATAAACAGTTCATTTTTGTTTGATGAACTATTTGTTTAAGAATGAGTACATAACAGGGATGATTTGAAAGAAAAAAATGGATAATTTTTTGAAAATTATATTTTTAATCTATTAACGTGTTTGACTTTCAAAATCTTTTTAAAAGTCTGAGTAACAGAACCAGAAACGATATTATTTGTCATAGATGCTTCAAGCAAATGCCATCTTTTGCTAATCTTCTGACATATTTCTACATAGGACTATACTGTGCTCATGAATATATAGTTGGTAAAACAAATCTGGATATACGGATCTGACATTTTTGTGCTTGAACTTACTTGCTTGTCAGAGCAGGAGAAGCATGAAACTTGCCATATTTTCTAATGCAAACGATGCCATTATGAGATTGTAGCAAAATGCTTCTACCTCATATGAATTCAGTATTTGAGCCAAAAACGGCTTCCCTATGCTTCTGCTCTTGATTTTGAATCAAACGTATTATTTACTCTTTAGAAAATCTCCCAGTGGTTAGGCCCGTTTGCTCCAAATCCCAGCAAATCCAATTTGCTATGACCAAGGAAAAAACTTAATAACTTGTGAAAAGCGGGGTTTGGTTTTTTTTCTTGACTGTCTTGCCACTGTGAACATTCCAAAAATATCCCGGCCATTAAGTTCTGGCTCTCCCTTTTCCTGTTTCGAAAACCATTGCTCAAAGCACATCCCATTCTTGCCGCAGCAAGAATCTAAACGCCCGTGGATTTACTGGGTGGTGAGAATGCGCTATGTTAATTAAACGTTAAGCGTTGCTTTTCAAATATAAAAAAGAACTAAGCTTTTTGCATTCGCCATAGCAGCAAGCCGTTCTGTTAAAATGGAAATTAGACACCAACTTCAGTTTTACGCTTGACAGTCTTGCCGCGTATTTTGCCCTACAGACCTGACAATATGTCTTGTGCTCCAATTACCCAGCAACAACCTGGGACAATGTATTTTTGGGGCACCAGAACCAGAATATGATTACAAAGGGAACGAATTGCTGTAAAAAAAATTAAAATCTCTGCCAAAGCAGGATGCCTTGTGGTTTATTATTAAATATTTCAAAAGCTAGCTTCTTGCAAATGTGCCACATCAAGGCTTTACTCAGAAGCCGTCTAGGTACTTCATTTTGGGTGGGAGCGCTGTATGCTGGGTAACAAGCAATGAGAGCAGCCTAGATTCTTGAGGGAAGGAGAATTTCAAAACAACCCTTCGATTACGAGCTAATCCAGTATGTGGTGTCCTGGCTGAAGAAAGAGTCTGCTTTTTGGTGCTGGTATTACAATATATTTACTGCAGTCAAAAGTTATTTTTGACTAGTGAAGTATCTGGTCTGTGCCTGGTCTATTGGACTTTCCAAAAATTTTGGAGTAATGTAATTACCTTTGGAAATATTAATGGATGCGCGCTGGGAAAAAAGGTAACACCAACCATAACGCACCATTTTTTGTAAATCAGGCAAAAGGCAAAAATAAAAACGGTAAATAAGATAACGTGGGAGGTAGATTAAACATCATTGTTTATGCTTACCTCAAGTTCCTCTTACCGAATTGATGTTTCCTGGCCAAGAGCTAATATCTAACATTTGCTTCCTATTCAGAATAACTGCATTTCCTGCTACTGAAATAAAACAAAATTCCTTTGAACAGGTAGAGATGTTCTGGACCTCCTATAGTAGAGAAAGATACCAGTGAAGAGGCGTAGGACTGGGTAGTTCTCTCTCACAACACAGGTAGCTATTACAGATGAGTTGGACACTGGAGCCAAACATGTTTTATTAAACTGGTATGAGTCAATTCACATTTTTATGGGTGGTTTCCATGGCTATATGTGGATCGGAGTCTTCTGTGTTTCTGAGGCAGATTTTCTTCCGATTTCAACTGTGCTTAATGCTTTCTTAAAACGCCTCTTCGGGAAACAGGAAAGGTCCTAAGGCTCCTGGTCTGGATTCTCAGAGGCAGGTAGGCCTTTCTCTGAATGACTTCAGCTAGAGGCAGAACTTCTGTAGGTGGATGGTGAGCCCATCTCGCTGTTCATTGCTGCTGGGAGGGAAATTTCCCCTCACCGCTGCACACCCTTCCTCTTTACCTTGCACTGTCCCGTTTGTCCCAGCTGAGCGGGAGAGAACCAGCCTAGGAAGAGGTGGGACGGTGCAGCAGGGTGAAAGCCACCATCTGTGGTGGCAGAGGTTGTCGGGTTGCCTCAGCCATTTCAGAGACCTTCCCTACGTCGCTTGAAGTAGAACACCTAAGAGCAGCTTGGCTTCGTATCAGTAGTATAAACCCGGCTCTTTTCTTTCCTCTTTTCTTCTTTTTTAAATGGGGGAACGACTTGGCTGAGCTTTCTCTTCACTTCACAGCTCTCCAAGCTTTGCCCTCAGCTTTGTACCACCCAGACAAATGTGACAAATCCCAAAGAAGTTACACCCATTCTGTTTTCTTCCTCTCTTTTTGTCTTTGAACAAAAACTCTGCTGGATGCACAGTGGCAAAGCTCAGGTCTGAATAGAAAAGCCTCCACCCAGTTGATGCCACAAGGGAAGGGTGTTTTTTTGGTTTATTTGCAGGTTCACTGTAACTTTCAAAAGTTTTCCCGGGGCTGACAATCTGCTTCAACTCACAGCCAAAAAAGACTGGGAGCATTCTACGTCATTTTTCACCAGAGAATCAACTTCATGGGAAGAGAGCTACCGAACTGATGTTAAGGTCAGTTGGACTTTGGTATCCAGGTTTTTTTTAGGAGCTTGCATCTCCGAACGAGAGGCTCTTTTACTGAGCAATTTGTTGTTGCCCTTAATAAGGATCGCATCACGTTGGTCCCTGTTATTTTTATTAGTTCATTAACCCAGTCATTTAATCAGCAGGGTACTTCTGGAATCTTTCAGAACAATTAAAAGCTTCCCTAATAATTTGCAAGACACTGTTTTTTAGCTTTTTTTTTTTTTTTGAAGGGATGTGCTTCTGCCGCTGAGGGGGTGCGTGTTGCTGATGACCTGATGGAAATGGGTGACCCGCACAGCGTGTAGAAACGGACTGGAGATGCCGGGGGAGAAGGCAGGGCTGGAAGAAGGGAGGCACAAAACAAAGCACGGGGAGGTCTGGAATACAGAGAAAATGGTGTTTGATGAGAAGCGTCTGGATAGACTCAGAGAAAAAAAGCAGGAAAAGTTTAGGCCAGCTGTGAAAGTATTGCATATGTGAATAAATGTAAATAGAGAATGCATCCCAAACGGGATCAAGGAGACGGATGTGGCTCGTGACACTTGCAGATCCAAAAGTTGTCATTCACAAGCGCAAGTGTCGTTCTTAACATAGATTTCTTACGAGAGGTTTCCCGTTGGGGTAAAAAAAAAATTTTCAGTTGCGATGAGTGTGCAAATAACCATAAGGCTCTTGAACTCAAGTTGAATTCTGGGTCAGAGCTGGTGACTGGAAGTTGAGCACAGAGGAGTCAAAAATGTCAAACTGTAGAACCCCAGGAGACTTTTGACACTTGCCAAGCATGGGCTGCTGTCAGGACTGCTTTGAAAGGTTCACTCAGTTCCGTCTCTTCATTTTCCATTGCTTTTTACGCATTCTTGGTGCGTACAAACTGTTTCTTGCTCCAACCGCTGTTGTGAAATGATTCTGTTTGCCCAGTGATCTAATTCCAGGTAAGTTATCCCAAGCAATCTGTACAGTAGCTGCCATCCCTGGAGACTGAAAAGCTGTCTTTATTCATAGAACAAAATCAGTGTAATAACCACCACGGTCCTTCGTGTTTACTTGCTTTACTCTAGTCCCGATTCACAGGGAGTACCTAATATCACTCCCAGTTTCATTCCTTACTCAACCTCTATGCTTGGAATGACAAGTGTGACAATTATACGTTGTGGTGCATGTTCCAGGAATTATATTTACATCTAGCAAATGATTTTACACATGCTGGAAGTAGTACTTGAAATAGTCTTACATTACAGTCAACGGCCATAACTGGGTGTCATCTAAAAAGGCCAGCAAAGCCACTTCAGGTTCGTTTAAATGCATTTTATTATAAGACTTGCTTTAGGAAGTTAAAAAAAAAACCTACTGCACACAGAAATTACGTGAATTAAAAATGGCTAATACTAAGAAATAACGTGAAAACTGGACATATTATGAGTTACATTTTTTTTAAATCAACGTGCGTTTTAAAAGATGTGTCATTTTTGTATCTTGGTGGTACAAGTGGAACAGCATTTTCTGCTACTGTAAACATGCACATACTTATCGCTTATGAAGTCTTAAACATACTAATCTGCTGCCCATGATGTTTTGTGTGCACGACTTACAAGTGTGGATGGAGTTTATACAATATATACACCTCTAGTTCTAGCAATACGCAGATTGTGACATTCCTGGGGCTAATTGGGGCCCTATTTAATAACAAAGTAGACTGTATATAATGGTCTTGCACTTCACCTCTTCCCTTAACAATATATTTAAGAACTGTCTTTTGAGTTGAGCAGTCAGTGAAGCATTAAACCTAAAACCAGAAATTATCTTTGAAATCCAGCTTCTTAGCAACTGAAAACAAGGACAACAACATTGAGTCATTTGTTTTTCAGTATAAGGTCATCTCAGCAAATTGATGACTTGTGTATTTTATAAGGTTGCTAAAGCACACTTTGAAGTAGGAGAGAGATACTGAAACTTGAAAAAAACATATATCATATACATTTTTTTTCAGGAAGACAAACACCTGCTACAACTTTATAGGACCGTTCTGAAGGATTTCTGTGCCACTAAATAAAATTCAAAACAAAACAAACAACCCCCAGAGTAAATAATGGCCTGGAGAATCCCCTTTAAAAGGATGTTTAAAAAACGATTGCAAGTGAAGTGAGATCGGTAGGCTCGGTGGTTTCCCCAGCAAACTATGTATTTTGTACCCTGCTTTACTTTTTCACTCAGCTTGGCATTTTTTCAAGGGTATTTCTGTATGCGGGTGCTAATCCAGCCCGTAGCAATAACACAGAACAGAAAACGTGAGTTCATTATGCTGTTCTTAAAAAATTAAGGAAATTGTACGCATATTAGAAAGCAGCATGAGATGTCTGGTCTTTAGAAAAATAAGCATTACTACGATTAACGAATGTCAGGTCTTGGAGAGGATACAGGAGACTGAGTTTCTCAGAAACCTCACCTAACAAGCAAGAACAGATCATTTGGGTTATTAGCATTATTAACATACGTTCCTAAATTTGACTGCATCCTCATGCTGCTTTTGTGACTGTTATATCACAGAAAAGGGAACTAAGGAAATGGAAATTACGAGAAATAAGCCTATGCTGAAAATCCTTCTGGATTCTGCTTAACTCGAAGGTGACCCTGACTCTTCCGTAAAAGGAAGGGAATTGCTTTAGGCTCATATCCTACCTTGCACCGGAGGAATCTCTAAAGGCTTAGAGTTTCCACTTTAACTGGATAAACAGGCAGATAGTCACATGCAGCGAACTGTCTTTTGCACCTGCCAAAAGGTACTGGAAATCCTGTGACAACAAGTTTTTTGGCAAAAGTCAGTATTTTGCTTCCAGACGCCACCAGACCTAAAAAGCGCAGAGGTGCAGGAAAATTTAAAAAAGGTGAGGAAAAAGGCAATGCAGGTTATGATTCTGAGAGGGAAAAAAAAAAAAAGCTTGTTGCTTTTTGTGATTGTTTAGATTTCACCTTGTACCAGTTCGAGTATTTTTTTATTTGTAGTAAACTTGCAATGAAGTGTCCCACAAGTTGTATGTTTGCTTATATTGTTATTCCCAAGCGAGTAAAAACATTTGTGAATGCTCTTGTATATACAACTCCAGAGCCTGGATTACTATAGTATTTGTCTGAGTTTATTTTGGCACCAGGTTAAATATTCTGGTCTACAGCATTTGTTTATTTGCTTAACTCTTGTCCTGAATTCCCAAAAGAAACCCTCAATTTCCATTCAGTCACTCAGTTGCTTGTCTGAAAATCAACTCCGTTGTGGATTCGGGGAATATGGTAACAATGAAAATCTCTGTGTTTGCCTGGATTTCTTTTTATTCTTGTTGTCACCCCAAGTCACTGTGACAAGTAAACCTCCCAGCCTGAGACTCTGAGTATCCAAAGTCAGCCAGAATTTTTGCAGTGGAACATCCTAGACTCTCTGCTGTAGTGAATCCCCTAAAAGGAACCAGAGGTGATTTTACGCTCCAAAAAGATTTATTAAAACTAAAGATAGAAGCGATTTTTAAATAGATCTTGCATATAAACTCAACAGAAACAAGAACAGTCTATACCTAAGTCTCTCCCTGCCCGCCATGCCTTACTAGACAGGTCCTAGCTTGAAGATTTGATTTCAGCGGACTCAGAAACTTTCAAGCTGACACATTGAGTCCCTCAGGAGCTTGTCTATCGCTGCTTTGCTTCCATTTGTATCTCATTTACCTTGTGGCTTCTTAGACCTCTTCCTCCCAAGCACGCTGAGGTAGCCCACCTGAGTAAGCAGCAGTTTCTTACAGAAGAAACAACCCGACCCAGTCATTTCCTCAAGGAACATAAGACAATTGTGAACATAAAGGAACGGTTTAAAAAAACGGTAGTGGGTTGGTTTGGGGTTTTTTTTCTTAAAAAAAAAAAAAAGAACCGGTCCAAAATGTTTGTCGCACTGTGTTTCATAAGAAAATTAAGGTTTTGTAAGCACAGACTGAAAAAGGAAAGCGCGGAAGTAATACCCAATTTTCCAGCAATATTGCAGAAATACAGCTGCTGAAGTGTTGCGGCGTTCCTGGTTTTGCAAGCAATTGCAGGGAAGCCGGGAGAGGTTTGCTGAAATCCTGAGAGTAATGATCACGTTCCAGAATTTCCAGGCAATCCATTTCTGGTTGATATCGTGCAGCATCTTGCTCAAAAGAGGACTGAAAGGGGACATTTCTGCTTTCCCTGGCATGGCCATCACCAATTACTACTTCTTTTCAGGGTAGTTTGACTGCTCTCGAGTTAAATTTCCTTCACGGTGCGTGTCCGAAGAAGCTCTGCCTCAGGGAAAAGCAAAATTCTTTCCTGCTGTTTCCCATGATGCTGGTAAACATCTATTTTATGTGCTATTCCGTGTCCTGTTTTAGAATCGGATCTTATTTGCCACTAAAACGTTTTTTCTTCAAGAAGCATCTAAAGAGCTACTGATCATTTTTATCATTTCTTTACCACAATTTAACTTAAAACCATTCCTAATTTTTCCAGCAAGAGAGGAAGATATGATGGTATGATGGGTTCCTCATCACTGAAGTCAAGGTTGTGTCAGCCTTTCCATTATATAAACCCTTATTTTGAAGAGTTTCAAATTCAGCTGTAAAAATTCGGTCTAGGCTGGAAACCGGCAAATTAAGTCTTTGCACGCGATGTGTTTCTCTGAAGAAAAATATTACAGAACTGTATTTGGTTGCTTTTGTGTTTCTTAAGAGTCCTTGAAAGACCTGTCAAGCTACGCTTAGAATGCTCTTTGTATGCTTGCAAGATCCATTTTCAGAGATCCTGAGTGTTTTCAGCTCTCAGTTTGATGCAATTGCTCAAATTTAGATTTTCAATATTTTTCTAAAATATTTTGTTCTTCTGGTTTTGATTTTTACCACGTTGATCCTGCTGCAACTTTAAAAATGCTTCCTTTCCTTTCAGTAGCATATTTATATTAAGAACGTCGATTAATTTCTTGCTCATTTCTATTCCTACGCTATTTTTACATAAAATAGTTGAAGATTGTTTGTTACTAGTGCCATTCCAGCTTTGAGAGTTAATCGCCACAGAGAAGAGGGACAGGAATAATTTAACTGACTCCTTTGTTTTTTAGGGTCAAGAACTCTTACTGCAACGTAGGCTACTGCCAAATTTTACCCAGTAATTCCTCCACTAGAATCGGTGAGGTGGTTGTTCTGGGACATCGAAAATCAATTTAGGTCAGATGTTGAGGGAGGGCTTCTCTGTTCTGAGACAGAAAAACAACATCGGTGATTAATGGGGAACGAAATAGAAGAAAGGGGAAGGTGTAATTCTCAGCAAAACGGGATCATTGAGAAGCCTTGTTGACAGAGTTACAGGGAAAAAAATACATATATTCTTCTGCATTGGACTTCTGCCTCGGTTGGGTGATGTCAAATTTGAAAAAGTGTTCGTTATTTTACTCTCTCTCTTGTTTTGTTTTGTTTTGTTTTTTTTTTTAATATCTGCTGTTGGTATATCTATGTTAATCAGAGAGGTATTTTGCCACAGATAAACACTGAATCACTTGCAGAGGGAGGAAACAAACTGCGACATGAACCCTGCAGAATCGGCAAAATGCCGAGGCAGGGTAGGTCACAATTCAATAAGCGTTTAAGCATATGCTTAAGTTTATCCCTTTCCACCAAAGGACTTACGTGGGCTTAACTTTAAGTATGTGCTTACATCCCATTGAAATCACATGATTTAAGTGCCTTGGTGAATGCAAATTACTCAAAACTATAGCGGGGCAACTCACGGAGACAGTATTTTGCAAGACCAGGAAACGTATATTAATGGTAGATGGCAGGTATGTACTTACTGTCCCTGTAGAACCCCTCTTTTGTATATATACCTTTATGCCATAGCTGGTTTTAATGACAGAATCTTACATTCTTCACGTACCCATCGATTTCAGGTCTTTCCTCATCTGCCGTGCTGTTTCAAAGCTGGACGTTCTGTTTGTTTCTTTTTTAAAGAAAACTTTTTGTGAAATCATGGCATTACTAGACCATTCGTGGAATGCACCCATTTTTAATTGGGAATTCAGTTGTGGATTTTGGCTCTGAACTTTGGGTACTGAATTCCGGAACTTTTGACTTGACAAAATAGCCAAAATAATTGGACTTAGATTCTTCACAGGGAAAAACCAACGTTAACCTCTCTCTGTCCATATAGCCGTAGAGCTTTCACGTCGTTATAAGTATCAGCCGTTACGTGATAAAGCCTCACTTCTTAACAGAAAGCTATTATTTTCAGTACAATGCCTCTGCTATTTTTAGTCTCAAAGTTTTATATTCCTTTCTTTTGCTAATCCACATTTTCTCCCTGGCAATGTCTCTGTGTTCTACTGTACTTCAAATAATTTGGCAACTAAATGAGTGTTTGAAGCTGATTTAATTACATTAGCGTGAGATGCCAATTAGGTATTTGTAGAAAGATTTTGCTGAATGTTATTTCTTGAACAGCTGAACAAGACACGCTGGCCCACGGTTATTCAATTCCAACCAGACTAACGATAATGTAAACTGAATCTCTTTCTGCATGTAGTCACTCTGCGCAAAGCATAAACAGTGGATGCACTTCAATTCAAATGCTCTCTTGTTTTAATCGTTAAAGGAGATAAACTCCCAAGAAACGTCCTCATTTAGCTGCATTTTGCCTTTGTTTTTACATGAAGCCTTGGCAGATTGACCAATTTCAGAGATGAAAACTGGATAACGTAGAGCAAAGGACGGGATGCCAGCTTCCGTAAATTCTCTTCCGGCTAGGTTATTCACCCAGAAACAATATATATCAAAACCCATGTTTATTCCAGCTGGACAGAGATAATGAGCAAGCACAGCTCTCACGAAGGCCAAGATGACAGATTTCCTAGTTTATTTCTAGTTCTTATGCAAAGAGTTTCAAGCATGGAATTGGAAGTTAGGTCTAACATCCTTTCAGGCTGTCAAATGGTAATGCTCTGTTTCCAATAATGGCTCTTCTCCTGGTAATTCCCACTAAATCCCACTCTACAACCCTAAGGGCTACAGAGCGTTGAGCAGTTCAAGATATTCGACTTCTATTTAGGAGGCCGGTTATGAATTTTGAAGCTTATCTGTAGGTGCATATTTATGAAATCTTTTACCCCAAGCAACCATAATGATACTGTTATTAAAGTAAGTCGGGGCAGCCTCTCTTTACTTTCAATATACTGATATAGTTTAAGTTTAAATATTGATATGGCTTTTTAAGGGGCTTGGAATCCTATTAAAATTAACAAATTAGAAAGCATTTTGGTAACCAGCATGAGACCTGTGAAAGTCTTAAGACTTTTCGGTACTGTATTAGGTACCGTTGCTACTCTTATTCTTTGGTCACGGAAAGGTTGTCTCTGGAATTTTGCAGTGAAAGAAGAAAGAGATTTGCACAGAGGTATAAAAGAGAGCAAGACATGGTTATATAAATAGGAACGGCTTTTGTGGGTCCTTTGCTCTGTTGCAGCTGTAGGGGTCGAAGTAAAGAGTTTCTCATCTAGGATCTTTTGGCAATATCCTGCAAAGAGCCGTACCGTTGTATTGCACGGTCTGTTGCTATGGCAACAAAAATATTTTTAGTCGTGCCTTTCAGCTGAAAATCTCAGTATTCCTAACGAACACTGACTGAGCCTTCACGGCACCTGTGGGGCAGGGCAGAGCTCCACAAGTGGGAGTGATAAGGCAGCGAGAGTTAAATGACTTCTCTAAATTCACAGCTAACGCTCCCCTTGGAGTGGAGTCCCTGTCTCTTGGCTTCCTCCCTTGCTGTAACTGCCCTTGTGGAGCACCTTTTCCCCACGAATGTGAGCTAACGTGCAATTCAGCAGAAGATGTCATGAGCTAAAAAGATGAGCTGGATTTCAGTAGTGACGCTTTTTAGGGCTAATCACTTGATTATTCATTTTTTTTTAATTAAGAGTAATAATAAAAGTTAAGTGTTTGGGGTTTTTTTGACCGGTCGCTTCTGTTCACAGACACGTGAAAGCAGAGGATGTCTTCCAATGAGAGAAAAGAAATCACTTAAGGTATGTTACTAGTGGATTGGTCTACTATCCTTCTACTCTTTCCTTAATCAGAATAACTTCGTCTTTGTTGATAGTCTCTTTTTGCTTGCCAAGCCTAGTTCTAATCCAAGCTATGTAATTAGCGCTTGCACAAAAACCGGTTTCCTATGGTTCTTTGGTCCCTGTAAGCAGTGCCTGGTGTTTGGTACAGCTAGGATGCATCACGAAACGTACGCCGGTATAATCACCGCTGAGGCAATTTCATCACCGGTTGCTGTAGATCACATGGACCAAGCTATCTTCTTATTTGAGAACAGCCTACCCAAAGCAAGGCTTACATCATAGATGGCTGAGAAACCTGTGTTGATGCTATCTTTTTTTCTTTATTGTTGAGGAGTACACTTAGTTGTTAAACCCATTTCCTGCAATACCACCTTAATTCTTTCCAGAAAGAGCTGCCTCGATTTTCTCAGAACTATAGGAATAACTACTATAGAAGTAATTTTATACTCTCATAAAAACGACCCCTGAAACCCCCCCCCCCAAAACTCCAACTACACGTTGGCGGCGCAAGGGGTGAAATGAATCCAACACATAGCCAAAAGGAGTTAGAAAACAGCGTTTTGGCTGGAATCCAAGAAATGTGTTAGCTATTCCGCAGTGACATGGCTATCCTCCCAGCGCTGACTTAAAAAAGAAAATTGAGAAGATACTAAGGACTGGGAAAGCGATAATTTTATCTGGAACGTCATGGCCAAATTCTGAGGACAGCGTGTAAATGTCTGTAGAGAGAGAGAAAAAAAGACCTCACTTCACAATGACCTCATCCAGAAGAAATCCGACTGCCATATGTTCATTTGGCCTGCGTTTGAGACCAGAAAAGATACATGCAGGGAGGAGAAGAGGGTGGTTTCTCTTTTTTAGAGGAAGAAGCGTATAGTGAAGTAGCCGCAAATCCGCTTCTTGATTTGTTCACGCTAGTTTTTAATCTGCTCCAGAGGCTTGCTGAAATGTAACACACAAAAACTGTACCCGGAAAAATGGACATATCCTATAGCAACAGTTTACTGTTCTCCCTCTGCCAACTGGAGACCATCTTATACATAGCAAGCAAAGACCAAGGCGCATTCGCCCTTCTATAAACCTGGAAAGCGGAGGCAAAACAAATCAATGATCCCACAATACTGGGAGATTCGGTAATAATTATTTCCACCGGTTTTGTGATCGCCCTTAATGAGTTATAGGAATATAATTTGTTCCTTGGAGTTTAAATCCAACTAGTATGAAAACAATGATTAAGTGGAATGCAAATTCAGTTCCAAAATATTTCTCTGTTCCCATACCCTTTTTGAAAATGAAATGGCTTATTCAGAAGCAGTGCTGCTGAGGGGCTTCCACCCAAAACACATCAACACGCAATGAAATTATGGCGCTGTCTGAGCAAAGAGGGGCAGCAATTTCCCTCCCTGACAGCTGAATTTACACGCACTGATTTCGCGGTGCCCAGAGCCTGGCGGCAACTGGGCCTCATGGCACCGTGCCCTCGGCGCTGTAGCTCACTACTCCTGACTTGTGCCAACACAATCTCATTTCTCTGCAGGCTCTTCTTGTGATATAGATGGGCTGGTGTGACTTTAAAAAAAAAAAAAATTAATCGGTATTTTCTTTCCTCAAAAACTCCTCTAAGACAATTCACAGCGCAACCTTTCGAACTGTCGCAGGAAAGGTGCCCTGGAACCTTGAAGTCACAAACCAGTGCCAGGAGGAAAGCTGGGGATTGTCACCAAACCCTTTTGTAAGGTGAAAATGCAGCCTGGGGCTACGCATGCTGGTTTGCTCTGTACGTGGGGTTGTGCTCGAAGCTGCCTGCCAGGTCATCAGGGGAGGTTTTATACCATGTTCTATTATTGAACTTTTAGCTGTCATTGTTCCTTTAAAAAAAAAAAACAACCCCAACCCACAATAAAACCACTGTTCTCTATTTTATCTCAGGGTGTGCCAAGGCTCGTCTTAAGGCTCTAACTGAATTTTTTCTTTGAATTTACTGCTTGGTTTCCATTGCTCCTTGTTGGTAGATACTAGAGTGATGATAAAACATTGTTTTTTCCCCAAAGATTTTAGGTTGGGGCGGGGCGGTTGTAAGTGGACATGAAATAATTTGAATTTTTCACCTTCACGTGACCAAAGGTAACTCTCAAACAAAATCCAGAAATGTGTCTTGACTTCTGGACAGGTGACGTTGGGCAGTATCATCACCCTAACTCCTGCCCTCAAGCTAGTTTGGACCCCAGCAAAATTTAGAGTAGTATCAGATCCCATCGGAGTTCCTCCTGACTGAAACAGCCTTTGCAGGATGCTCCAATAGCCAGGGGCTTTCACGATATGAAAGGCAATAAGGAGAGACGGTAGTTCTGTTGTACCAGGTTTATGCCATCCTAGCTGGGGGGAGCTTCAGAGCCTGCTAATAAATCGTATTTTCATACCTTACCTTTTGTGAAGCAGAACAGGGCAGTAAGAGGACAAATTATCTCTTCATGTCCATGGTGATTATTTTAAAAAGGGATTACGCAAGTGTTTGGGAAGGTACTAAAAGGTTCTCCTATAAAGTGAAAGAGATGTCATTATATTTGCTACATAGACTGCAAAGGACTGCTGGAAAAAAGAGCATACGCGCCTCTGTTGTGGTAGTCTTCATAGAATCACAGAATGGTTTGGGTTGGAAGGGACCTCAAAGCCCACCCAGTGCCACCCCCTGCCCTGGGCAGGGACACCTCCCACCAGCCCAGGTTGCTCCAAGCCCCGTCCAACCTGGCCTTGAACCCCTCCAGGGCTGGGGCAGCCACAGCTTCTCTGGGCAACCTGGGCCAGGGGCTCACCGCCCTCACAGCAAAGAATTTCTTCCTCAGATCTCATCTAAATCTCCCCTCTTTCAGTTTAAAATCCTTCCCCCTCGTCCTATGGCTCCCCTCCCTGCTCCAGAGTCCCTCCCCAGCTTTCCTTTAGGATTTCTACGTTCATTCTTTTTCTCCTCAGAGACTAGAAAATATTCAAAATTCTTGTAAGTTGTTGTATTTTTTGCATAAAAGATTCCTCTAGGACACTCTATCGATTTGGATACACAACCAGATCTGCCCTTTGGGTTCTCTTCTTGCTGTCAGTTCTCTTCTCAGTTCTAGTAAAAAAAAAAAACAAACCAAAAAAACCCCATCATGTTTCCTTAGCAGTTGCAAATCACATTAATTGGAGGTCGTGTTAAAGCAGTGTAGTAATACAGTGTCTGCATATGTGTTCTCACTCCTGCGCTGTCTCGCCCACATTTCCCAGGCGCTCTGGAACGAAAGAAATCCAGGGAGGAACTCCTCAAATGCCGCTTTGCACAGTGAGTAAGACCCTTCCCATAGTCAGCCTAATAAGCTTTTGCCTAACAGAACACATCTGTGAGCGTCATATATTTAACAGTTTCTCTCCCTCCCCAATTTTCATCTCTTCGCGTATCGACAGGTAGAGGCCCAAGCTTACTGATTGTTCACAGGGAAATTAAATGTACTGATATGAAATGGCTGCTGTGAAGAGAAAAATGACCAGAGACTCCGTTCTTGTGGTTTTCTGCTCACCAGGTGGATTGCCAGAAAGACAGAAGACTTTTTTTTTTTTTTTTGGTCAGCCTTGCTTTCAGGGAAGCGTGAAACTGCGAATCGGTACCCCGGTAAGCACGGAGCCGGGGGGAGGTTTGTGATTGATCTCCTCCAGAGAAGTACGGGTTGCTAATGTTACACAGAAGCAGAGAGGGTTTTGACAGCTTGGCGATGGAGTCGTTACGTATGAGGGCCCGTGCAGAGCGAAGTGAGTAAGAAGGAAATTCGAAGTCTATGGGAAGGAATTATGTCAGGAGGGCTAACCCCACAAACGACATGGGAGTTACTGCAGTTGAAAAGGAGAATTTGCTGTTTCTGGATGGTGCCCAATGAACCTTCCAGTTTCTCTCTTGGCTTGTTTCTGGCGATCTCATCGTTCCTGTTCTCATTCAGACTCCCTTTCCAGCAGCTGCCTCCATTTCCTTCCACACCGCGTGCTTTGAAATTTTAATTTGAGACCAGTGATAGTTTGAAATGTATAGAATGCAACTGGCGGAACCACCTAGTCTTTTTTCGTCTTTTTTTTTCTTTTTC
>VWZL01003735.1:547174-563559 GCA_013396915.1 Stercorarius parasiticus
AAAAGTGATCACTAGTAAGTTTGTTAAAAGGGCAATTGGGTCCTAAATGCCCGAGACCCCTTTTCCCAAATGGAAGATTGGGTTCAGAAAACACGGCTCGGGAAGTACCTTGTCGATTCAGGATGATGCTGTCAGTCTATGATTGTTCCAGAGTACTGCGGCAACTCTAATAAAAAAAAAAAGAAATGATCCTTCTTCGAAAAATCTCTAGGTCAGCGATCCCCACGCTGGAGCCCACCCATGACAAATCGCACGTGCGTAAGGCTCGCTGTAACCCGCTGGGTCTCACACAGCGTATTAAACAGACATTAAAAGTGTGACGCGCTGGAGGTAATGCTTGACATCTATGAATTCAGTCTGTTCCGCTTTTCTTTTGCTTACCCTTGAAAATGGAAAGCAATTACTTGCGTTTCTAGCAGAATCCCCCGAACAGTTTTTAAGAAATGGCAGTACCAGCCAGCACCACTAATTCTTCTCTAGGGGCCCGGAAAACTCGGCAATTTGATAGTCATTTACTAATTCATTTGGCAAACTAAAAAGCTCTCATTGTTTCTAGAAACTGGACTGTATCAACTCAGAACTTCCTTTCCTTTATAATCGATCTGCTTTTTCTCCTGTAGTCATTAAGCCTGGTTTTTGGGTTTTTTTTTTTGTTTGTTTTTTGTTTTTTTTTAATCTTCGCCATAATACTTTCTTAGCATCTCAACGTTCTCGTGGCCTAGATGTCTCGTTAGGCACGTATTTTCCATTAATTTTGTCTGGTTGCCAAGTTACTCTTTTAGCCCGTTAATGTAACTCCTTACTAGAGAAACTCTGCTGCTCTGTTCCTTGCTTTTGGTTTGCACACCTGCCCGCCTCCTATCACATTTGAGCATCAGAATGTGTGCCAAGTTTGCTCTTTCTTGTTACACGGTGCTGCTAATTACTTCCAATCGTTACTTCATTATTGAAATATTTTAAAACCGGGAAATACCTAAGATTTCTTCCGCATGTTTGGTGTGGGGTTGTTCTTTTTCTAACAGTATCTGTGTGAACAAAATGATTTGCGTGGTGATGATTACCAGCTTGTACTGCTGTAATGTTGTTAGGCTGATGGATGGACTCCGTGATCTTAAAGGTTCCTTCCAACCTAGATGATTCTATGATTTTAATATGTTCTATAATATTCTAATATTATATATTCTATAATATTCTAATATTTTATATTCTATAATATTCTAATAATGGCTCACCTTCTTACAGGAAACCTGTACCAGAGCTCAGAAGCGAAGCCCTAAACCGCAGCCCAGTTTTTCAGCCTTTCTTTCCGTAGCATGGGCTGGAGGAACTGTAAAAGGGGAAAAGAAAGGGGGAGGAACACGGCTGCTTTGTCAAGTAAACTGCTCCCTTCGCCCTTTTTTGTTTGGTTTTTTGTTTGTTTGTTTTGTTTTGTTTTTTTTTTACATTCCTTTCTTCCTCGCTTTTGCCAAATACAGTCTCCGAGCCCATGATTGTGATTGGAAAAGCAGAAAAGAGATCATGCTGAAATGATTTGGGTCGGCCAGAAAAGAGAATTAAGAATAAGGCCAGTGATGATCCAGTATTTACTTCTGCACTTGCTTTGCATCCATAAAGCAGCAGAGGAAAGCGCGACCTGATCTGTTTTAATTAGCCAGTGCTGGTTGGATCTTTTCTCCTGTTACTTGCTTTCCTTTTCATGAAACCTTTCTCCTGAGAGATCTTGATTTAGTTGAGGGCATTGCGGCTGGTGGGAATTTTTGTGATTGGAATATAGATTCTGCAATTTGTTGTTACCTCACGTTCTTCTGTATTGTAACGTGTCAAAGGACCCGACCCGTTTCTAACCCATGGGCGATTAGCCGGTAACCCTAAAGAGCCATGATTTCCACTTCTGCCGCAAAACTGCAGGCGGGTTTTACTTGCCTCGCGCGAGTAGCGGGGCTGTTCCTGATAGAAACGTTGAGCGCGTACGTAAGCATTTGCAGGATCAGGGTCACGGTCGGCGTATGGTGAAGGAGGTGGCGCAGAACGCAGATGCCGTTTCATTACGCTCCCAGGTGCTGTTGGGAGCCAGCGGGGAGAAGGCGTTCCCAAATGCCTCGAGGCAGCACTCAGACATTGGGAAAATCCTTGTTATGCTGACAGACCTACCCTAGGGTTACGTGTGTACTGAATGACGTGAACCTGCTCTGTTTCTGCACATCAGAAATGGTGTTTTCTCATTGTATCAGTGTTTCTGCCTCCCTCTTTGTAGACGGTACACCAAAGAGGTTATGCTTGTGTATTATATTCTATATAAGCTGTAATGGGTTTCTTCCATGCCTGTAAGAATTTCTATAGAATTGCACGTATAGCATTTACAACCTGTGCTAATGACGACTATAAAGTTGTTTGTCTTCGTGGAATTCGACACAATCGTAATACACTTGCCAGCTCAAATACGCTGAGGCGATAAAGCAAATTGTGCTCGCGTTACTCACCGCGGTAATTCCCAAATAATTAGCTTGTCACACCAGGTAATAGATCCATGATGTGTCTCAATCAGAAGCCACGCGACGCATGGTATGGACATAAAACCCTGCTGCTGCTTGAGAAATGCAGAAACGGAAATCAAACTGTTTAAGTTCAGCAAGGAGCCAGCTTCAAACTTAACCTGTTTTCCTATCCTCTTCTTGAGCTTTTTCTCCCGCTTCCAGTGTAAGGAAAAGCTACTTCTTTTCTTAAAACTTCTGCTGGGTATGCTAGGAGAACCCTCTCTTGTGCATCCCCACCATAGGACGTTGCACGGTTCAGTCAAAAACCGTGTTAGCAAAATCACGCCTTTTTTATATATAATTGTACTTGGCATACAGTTTTTGTCCCTCGAGAGAGAGCATCAAAAACTCCCTGACTGTTGTTAGCTGCCTTGTTCTGCTCGCAGATTTCTCTTAGACCTTACTTAAGTGGATTTCCCAGTTTTTCACTTCAAATTGCTTTTTTTGTTACTAATAAGCGGTTATTTATATGCGTGCTTGTTTTATTTGTCCCCTCTCTACAAAGAAGGAGCATCAGTGCTTAAAAGCAGGAATGTGGGTGAGCGTTTTGTTGCCCCCCCCCCCAAGTTTTACCTTTTGGCTAGCTTCCTTCTACCTATCCTGGCACAAAAAAACTTCCCAGGGTGTAGTTCAGCCTGTGAAGTGTTGTACGTAGTGCTCACGCTGTTTAGTGAACGTTTCACGCGTGGGAAAATTTACTGTTGGAAGATAAATCATCCTGCATCGATTCCAAAAGCGTTCACCGAAGGCCCTGTGTGTTTGTGCTTGGGTTTTGCCTGCGTGAATTTAGGTTTCGTCTCCAGAAACTGGTGCTCAATTACCATAGGAACAGCCGTATTCGTACGTGTACTAAAATCAGTTCAGAACATGATATTACCGCAATCTGCGCCGGTGTTCAGCTACGTTTTCTTCCTGAAGAATTCCTAAAACAAATAAATGCGTCCTGAAGCAAATCTCTACCATCAAAAAAAGGAGACAGATTGCTTGAAGCGCAATGTGTCATGCAGGAACTTCCAAAGGGATAATCGTATTAACAGAGAAAATACTGGTGCCAGTTTTACTTTAACTAGTTACATTTTATGGAGTGCTACTGTCCCTAGCTGCTGCCCTTAACTTCGTATGATTACAAAACCATCTACGGTTTGAGACTGGTTTTGTAGTTCACCCTTCTCATAGGCGAAGAGCTGGCAAAAAAAAATCATGAAATAACAACGCTTGAAATGCAAAATGTGGAAAAAAAGATAATAAATGTTAAAACATAGTTGGTTTTCTTAAAGCTGTGGTAATGACCTCACTGGGTTCTCCAAAACGCAAAATAATCTGGACCTGTGAGGCTGCCCCGAGTGTTGGGAAAGTCGTGGAATAACCTCGGTGGCGGTGAAATCCCGCTGGGAAAGTCATCTTTCGCGTTGACACTGTTCTAGAGCCACTGATGAAGTGGGGCGGGGGTGGTGGTGTGTCCCCAAGGCCAGGCGTTCTCAGTGCTTTTCCTGTGCGCTGGGCCGGAGCTGGTCGTACGGGTGTAACTGGGCGCCACCCAGGTAAACAACGCGTGAGAGAACAGTGTGGAGTCTCAGGTGTGTGCTGTTGTCAGACAAAACCTTCCAAGGTCCCTTCCAACCCCAAACCTTTGTCAGAGCGAGCGCCCCGTGTCCCCAGCACGCAGCTTGCCCTACCATAGCTTTTTTTGAATTTGTATTCCTTAATTGCGTTAGACAAATTACAGGGTTCCAGGGGCCTAATTGGTGACTAACGGCTCTTTACAAAGTATAGAAATGACTCGAAGAGAATTTGGGGCAGAAAATATTTGGAGTCCCGTCACTTCTAATTAAAAAAAGCTACCTATAATTGTTTTCTTGCTAAACTAGCGCAACTCGCCAAGTCATCGTGATCTATTGGAATGATGTTAACTGACTACATAGGATGTCGGTATGCATCTAAACAGTCTTGGCGCAATCTAAATCAAATTAAGGTCATTTTAACTCTGACTGCAAGTGACCTCATGGGGAGTTTAATCCATTTTAACACTCCCAGCTGCAGCTAACTCTGAATTTGCTTGCGTATCCCCAAGCAGACAGCTCTCTGTGTGTTGATGTATGGGGATTCTGTGGTTCAACAGCCTGTGGAAACCACCGGCAGCCTACAGGTGAAGAGAAAGTCCTGTAGTTTGGAAATCATAGGAGTTACACATGCAAACCTTCAGCGACCGTATGTCTCTGCTGACAGTGTGTTACTTGTTACTATGAGTTAGATCCAACCTTGCATCCTTAAATCTTTTTACCCACAAAATGTTACCCAAGGGACTCTTTTTCTGAGTATTATGCCGTACATTGGAAACAGCGGACTTGGATCAAGGCTCCCGATCAAAGTCTGATCAGCACAATACCTTCCACTTGAGAGTTAACGTGTCCACGGTATTAGTCATAAAACATGGAAAGCAACCAAGCTTCCTGTTTCATGCCACCAGGCATCTCCAGGTTGCTGTGTCCGTGGGATTAGGGCCTGCAACCGCGGGATATTTGTTTGGAATGAGCCGTCTAAGAACAGAGCTGAGGATTTGCTATGTATTGTTAATACTTGTGAGAGGTCTAGTTTACTGGGGACCAAGCGATTGAAATGCACATCTTCATCAGAACAGTTAAAACTAGACAAGAGAGAAAGAGGAGCTGGTTGCAAGCCAGGCCGTTCTGCAAGAGACCTCCTGGGTTTTTGCCTCCAGGTTGCTGACATAACAGGCAATCGCGTTTTCAAGTCACACTTACAAGGTTGCCGAGTCAATCTTTAATCAGTGGCGGTTTGTATATTAAGCAAACACGGGGCTCTCTGCTTTTTCAGTAAGCAGCTTGTGTGGTTTGCCTGCATACAGACTGTGGTTTTCACAGATGAGTTTCAGCATCCAAAAAATAATTTGAAGAACTAATTTTAATCTATGCATTCTGCTAGTACAATCAAAACACATTCTGGGGCAAGCACGCGTTCGATTAATCAATGTTTCTGGTTTACCTCAGTCACAGGTCACCTAGCAAATTACACAGCATTCCTCCTGCTTCTTCCTTGTTTCCCCTAAACCTAACATTTTGCTTCTATGTAAAATAGGTGTCTGTTTTTATCATTAATGCTGGCTGTCATCTTTGGGTTTTGCCTCTGATAAGTATTTCTACTAACAAAACTCCCCAGAGAGGAATGCAAACAGAAGGTGAAATACAGCTGAATGCCAGGCTACTGCTTTTACAATTTTATCACCGTCGGAAAATTTGCTTATGGACTCAAACCTGAGCGTGAGAGAAGAAAGAAACATGACTTGAGGTTATTCATGGTAAAAATAGGAAGGGGCGGATGGGTGTTTTACCTTTTTGTTTTTTTTTCCCCTTAAAAAATAAAAAGTTGAAAACACAGTGCATTAAAAACTCTAATTCAGAAGATGTATAGCATCCAAACTGTATTAAACAAACATATTTTTTAAAATCCCATGAAAATTAGATGCCTGACCCGTGACCAGAAGGCATAGAGCTTTGGCAATATTATAAATGTTCATGAATACATTTATAATTGTTTACTTTAGAGACAATATTAGAAGGAATTTTCCGCGGTGATAGAAAGAGAGCTTGTATCTTACTATCTCTTTTCCCAAAACCAAGAGAGGAATACAGCTTTAATGGATTTATAAGTATACGTTTCTACATGTCAGGAAACAAAGGCGTAGACATTCCTTCTTGATTCTTCTATTTCACGCACTTTTATCGCACAAAATACAATTTATGTTTTTAATTTATGGCAATTATAGTGGTGGAGGTTTAGGGCATGCGTGCTATTACTGTGCCCAAATTTCTGAGGCGTTATGGCAGCAGGAGTTATTGGCCTTATAGTGTGGATGAAAGAACCTGTGGAATAAAGAGCATCAAAAATCAACAGAAACAACTGTTTTTTTAACCCGTATGTTATATATGTATATATATATTTTTTTTTAAAGCGTGTCTATATGGAGAGAGTGTATGTGTACGTACATTTTCATACACACAAACATTAACCTAGCAGCAACTGCGAAGTATTTAAGACTTAAGAACAGAGCTTACCAAATACATATAGTTAAAGTCTATTGCCAGAGAAGAAACGTAACTTGTAGATCAAATAACTCAAGACTCTTGTAGGTTGGTACCAAAACTGCTGACGCTCGGTTGAGGAAACGACAGTGTCTCGGGGCTTTTTCCGCTGCTTTCCCCTCTGTTGCTTGTGGTGATCGTTTCTATTTCACACCATTTATAAGGCCTATTGCTGGGGAACGGGGAAAACAAGTCGTAAAATTCCCTCTAAGCCGTGGCGATTATTTTAACAACTGCAGAATCGTCACGCTACAGCGGCTTGTGTCATTCCAAGGGCTTCATCCGTAGCTCACCCGAGAGAGGACCCATTGCCACAGCCTTCAGTGGATTTCACTGCAGGCTTTTTCTGGACTAGACTTAATTGACCATTCCTTACTCAAAATATGTTCCTCTTATCTGTGGGCGCTGTGCAATAGCATCTCTTCTGTTGCGAAGTAAATGATTTTTTTTAATTTTTTTCTTCCAAGACTGCATTTGGGAAGCCACCTGAAGTTGCCAGTGTGCCTACATCTGCTCCCACAAGGGTATTGGCTCAAAATTTCATCTCCTTTCATATCCTTCATTGCAGCCTACGGCGCAAACTCGGATATTTTTTGCGAGCTCCGAGGAAACCGCAAAGAAATAGGAGATGCCTGTTCTATCTTGTGAGCGCTTCTAAAAGAAAAGGAAATGGTTCCTCTGTAGAAACACACACGGACTTTTGACAATGTGTGCTTTGAAGGCTCTGCCCATTACTTTTCCCACACGGGACAGGCATTTGCTTCCCTACGTAACGTGCAACACCGCAAAACTCATTAGGTAGCATAAAAGTATTACTGTTCGGTGTCTTAACAAGATTTGTCCCTGGTGGAGCTAAGCTTAATGATACTGTCAGTAGCACAGGGCTGGGGATGAAGTATCTGCATGGGTAATTCATCCCAAACGGGAAAGCACGGAGACATGAGGTTTTCATTTCAATTACTCCCTATCTGAGGCGGAGGAAGCGCTAACCCACCTGGGAGAGCAGCGGGATTTTATTGCAGGACTATGTCTGTCTAAAGTCTCCTCTCCCAGGAGCAGGGCAGCGTATAAATGAGTCTTGTACAATGCTGCTTGCCTGGAAAGAGGACGAAGGAAGGAGCAATTAATGAGAATAGATAAGAACTGATCTGCGCCGAGGTTAGAGGGCGAGACAACAAACCCTGCTGACGAAGCTCGAGTTTGTTTTTATAGTGAAGGAAAGCTTTCTTTCGGTGGTCTTCCTGAAATAGGGTTTAAGTTTCCTCTTTCCCCACAGTGTTTGGTTTCTTGCGGAGATGTTTCAAAAGGCTTGCGTGTAATTGAAAAAGACAGCCTGATGCGAGCCATTAAACATGCTTGGCAGGAATTTGGAGAGGGGGCTGGTGCCTTTTGGAAGAGAGAATCAGTGGGGCTTCATCCGTGAGCCCGGGACGATGCTGGGGTTGTAGTTAATTAATCCAAGCAGCGATACGTGCGCTGTTACCAAAGCAGAGCCGCTATAAAGGGCGCTCGGAAAATTCTTAATTTGTTACGCTTTCGCTTTGGGGAAGCAGGGGGATGGTGCGTTTTCAGAAATTCTGGCAATCATCCAGGCCCAGCTGAAATCCTGTCTCACGTATGGAAGCTGTTGCTGACTTTCAGAACGTTTGTGAGTTCCCGGGGGAGGTGACAGAAACCCCCTACCTGCAGGATATCGAGCTCATTGTTATTACTTACGCTTGCAATAGTGCCCTGAGGCTCTAATTTGCATGACACGCTCTTACACAGCATTTCGGCTGGAACTTATTGCCCTCTGCAGAATCCAAGAGGTTACATTTTACGCTTCTTAATTACTAATTGAACTTAATCAGCAATTTTCGATTGTGCTGGCGTTCAGAGCACGCTGCTGCCTCCAGATTTTACGTTTCTGCGTTGATGCAGCGTTGCACTGAATTTCATTCTGGCCAACTTTTGCAGTATAATTTGATGAATGCATTCTTTTTCTTCGTTACCTTTTGGTTCCTGAGCCACGCTTATTTTCTGCCAAATTAGTTATCCTCTTACCTGATGCTCTGTGACACAAAACATACAGTCATTCTGCTGGATCCCGTAAGTGGTTTTAGTGGTGCAAGGGTGTTTTTTTTAAGAAGGTTTCCAGGCTTGGATCTGAATCAATGTAAAAATGTCACCTACGTGTGTAGGTGCTGTATTAATTTTGGCGAATTGGTGCTTTCAGCCTAGATCCTAAAAAAAAAGCACACGCAACCCATTATTCATAACAAGCAATAGATGTAGCAACACGAGGCAAGGTGAGAGCTTAACAAAACAGTAATTTCTGTCCACCGAGGAGTCTTTTTCCAGCGGGCTATAAACTGGGGGCTCACAAGGCTCTATCTGCACGGCAGCTTCAGTGACGTTTATGTGTAGCGTGTGCGTCTCCAGTTATAGCATGTATCTGTGCCCCACGCGGTCAGTGTGTAGTTGTAAGAAAGATAGGTAGCGGGGTTTCAGCCCCATGGAAGGATTGGCCAAAAAAGCCTGTTACGTAGACCAGTTCAAATGCTCAACCAGGTCAGGCAAGTGCGCTGGGAAGAAGTTATAAAGAGAGAGCGTTGTAGGTTTGGTGCAGACTGGATCTTGAAGGTGTTCCCTCTAGTTCAGGTCCGGAACACGTTGCTTCAACGGTTTTACAGAAGAGGCTTCTGGTGGCCTTGCCGCTATCCCAGCGACAGCGTTCCTGTGGGCAGATGATGAGCTCATTTCTACTGAAGACCTTTCCATAGAGCGATAGAACTTGATTCTTAAAAATGGGAATAACAAACCGAGGAAATTCACACCACAAAACAACATGCATTTTCATATTCATAATGCCTAACATATCTTTTGGAGCATGCTGTGTTCACGTACACTTAGATAATTTACTCAACTTTCAGGAAATGCTATTTTATTTAAATATCAACAAGAGATTTACAGCACACTTCTCCTTAAAAGCCTAGTGGGGTTTTTTCCCCCTTTTCTATCACGTTCTGTCTCCTAATGTGTGTTTTGGTTATGGGTGTAAGCAGAGATTGTATGAACGGGTGAAGAATACGAGTAGTTGCCTCATGGACTGGACAGTATCAAATTGAGACTAGAAATAAAACAGAGAAGTTTGAGCGATACTGATCAACAACTGCAATAGTGCAGCAGGCCTATGACGGATACTCTATAACTTTTAAATTAAGTCTGGGTTTATTTCTAGAACACATGCTTGGGCGTTCGTAAGAGCATAAATTCAGGCAAGTTCTGTAATCTCTGTTACCTGAGCTGCTGCATAAATGATCATAGTGGGCGCTTCCAGGTTTAAAATCTATAAATAAATCTAAATCTTACTGTCTTCACTAAGTGCAGCTGTGAGGGCTCTGAAAAACCTCGCTGTTAAAACTCACTCCCAGGAAACAAAGCAAAGCAAAGTTCTTCCAGTATGTACTTAGAGCAAAATAGTATCGCTAGAATGTGCTAGTTCTCTTGTGCTATCAAATAAACAGTAATTAATAATATATATACAAATTAGCACTATAACAAGGGGATATGTGTCCTGAAAAGAAATGGTTTTCATTTTTTTATGAATACACTTTTTAACAACTTGATTGGCATACGGGACAATTTCTGGATGAGGAGAGGCTAAATAAACTTGAACTCTTTGGCAGTCTTCTCTTAAAGACTGGAAGGGCAGCATGGTCACTCCTAAAGTCCTGAATCCTGTGGGGAATTTTTCAGTATGAGGGCGGTGAGCCCCTGGCCCGGGTTGCCCAGAGAAGCTGTGGCTGCCCCATCCCTGGAGGGGTTCAAGGCCAGGTCGGACGGGGCGTGGAGCAGCCTGGTCTGGTGGGAGGTGTCCCTGCCCAGGGCAGGGGGGTGGAACGGGACAGGCTTTAAGGTCCCTTCCCACCCAAACCATTCTATATATACTGAACTGTTATTCATCCTGCCGTGCGATCCGAGAAAAAGGGATGCGGAGCAATCCAGCAGGCAGCGGTTTTAAAATAAATAGAAGGTGGTATTTCTCACACAGTGCATTAGCCAAACTGTGAGACTCGCACCGAAGGTGGCTCTGAGATCAACAATACGAACAGGTTTAACATAAAACTATATCATTTCCTTTTCAATTATTGATTGTGACACAACTTCTAACTCAGGGAAATCCCCAAACTGCTGGTTGCTGGAGGAACCCACTCCTTAGACCGGAGGCGTTTCTTACCGGCTCTAGGGAGATAAGGATGCGCCACATCAGGCTTCATTGCTTTTTCCGGAGCGTGCAGAAGCAATGCAGTTAGCATTTTTTGGGTTTGACTAGTTAGTTCTGCTTCTGAGTTTAGCCCTATTGTTTGGTTTGTGAATAGCTCCAATTACTGAAATACGTAGATGACATTTATGATAGATGACCTAACGCTGTTCTGCAGTAATGACATTCCAGCAGTTAATAATTCCGAGCAAGAAACCAGCTGAACTAAATGACCCGGTCAAATTTGAGTGAGGTGTTAGGGTGGGTTTGGGTGGTTTTTTGCCAGAGGAGAAAGACTAAGAGTTTGGCTTTTTTTATTTTTTAAAGGATATTAGCAAGCCAAGAGCATTTTCCTGTACAACCTGTGACCTCTTTGTGTTTTCTTTATTGACTTTCCTCCCTAAACGCATAGTTAGTGATGTCAACAGTTTGCTATTGAAATAAGCCAACAAAATCCCAGAAAAGCAATAGCAATTGTTCTGTTCAATACAGCTGTCTTAATTTCATTCAGCGGCTTAATGTCGTCGTCGTCCCCCCCAGCCCCACTGGGAGACACCTCTTTGGCCAGGAGAGTGGCGAGGTGATTGTGCCGCCTACCCTTGAAGTGGCAAAAAATCCAAGCGTTTCACACAACTCCTTTGCACCACTGGCTCTCGGCTTAGGGAAAAAAAATCGGAAAAATCTCACTGAGAAATTTACTCTTGTTTTTAGCTTTCTACCTTTGTACACTTAATCAGTGGTCAAAACGCAGATGATGATGTTACACAAATCATTGTGGCCCACGATCAATCTTACGTGTTCAAAGGATAATACTCTGAAGGGCTGCAAGGTTTTAGTGAGTTTGAATAATACTTTCCTGCTAATCCCTATGAATCCTAGCCTAAGACGCTGCTGCCCAGTGCAGAAAAGGTGGGGTTTTTCCCTCCACTTGCAAGAAAACAATTGAGAAGTGGATGAAAGGAAGCACTTGGTCCAGTATTGTTCATGTGAGTTACACGTTCTGGGAGCAAGAGCCCAGTTAACCATTCTGTTATGCTGTTTTAGCACATTCTGTTATGCTTTTTTAGCGTACCCTCTGAGATTTTTTTTGCTTAATCTTCCACGTAGAGAAAATAAAAATTCATCTATACCGTGGTTCAGCAGACACTTGCCCGTATATGCTCCCTCTCCCATCAGTATGGAAGCAGGTGCGCTAATTTAAAAAAAAAAAAGTTTTTTCTCACATCAAATTGACTCGGAACCTTTTAGAGATTTTCGTAGGAGACAACCACCCACGCTGGCGTTCCGCTGAGCAACTTGCCAGACTGAAAAAAACAGCCATACGCAAGAGAAACTGTATGTTCGGTGTTAGGACATAGGAAGGCAGGGGGCTTCAGACCGGCGTGAAGAACGATGGTTGTGAGAGTACAAGTTTGAAGAAGAGAGGAGTTATTATTGCTTTAAGCTTTTGAAAATGGCATACTTTAAATTCCAGGCAGGTATTACTGGTCGGCGGTGTATTCTTTTAGCACAAAGTGACTGTTAAACATCAGCAACCGCTTATGCTTCGGTCTGCTGCTTAGTATTTTCCAGTATTAGCCTAGAATCAATGCAAATCAACGCAACTACTGTGTTTTAAAGAGTCTGTATAGTACAAAATGAGGCCCGGCACAACTCTGATAATTCCAACTGGGTATTTAAAATGTCGTTTTCCACATTTGTTTTTTTCACAGCCAGAGGAACCAATAGCAAAAAAAAAAAAAAAAAATTAAACTGATGAGATAAAGAATTTCCAGTTGACCTTTATTTAATAAGAATCTTTTGAGTTCCTTGTGCTGTTATCCAGACCTTCAGGATCCCCTAAGAATTCTGCATGCCTGTTGTCAGGCCACTAGATACGGTTTTGCCGATGGCTAGAGCTCGGCCATCTCTGTTAACGACTACTGTAGAAATGGCAGCGAATTGCATGTCGAGGGACGTGGTTTAGTGGTGACTTGGCAGTGCCAGGCTAGCAGTTGATCTTAAAGGCCTCTTCCAACCAAAACGATTCTATGATTCTGTGAATACAGGCTCATCGCAATTCGTGGCCGTTCCTCGCAGAAAAGGGAAATTTCCAGAGGCTCTGAAGCCAGTATCTTCTTGAACAGGAGTTCTAACAGTTGCATAGCCTGAAAAGTTTGTAGATTCCTAAGAGGCCAGCAACCGCTAAAACGTTTTAGGGCCGCACGGAACTATAGATATCAAAGTAGATGTGGGTGGTGCCAGAATATTTGTCGCCATTTTTAAACACATCCGAAAGGATGAAACCAGTATTGGCTCTATTTCCAACAGAACTAAGGAGAACCACTGACAGAAGCCTAACGTTTAGACTATTGAAATGAAGAATGAAGAGTGTCTCTCATCTGTGGAAGTTCTTCCCCATTGCCCTCCAGGTGAGGACAGTAACTGCAGGAAGCACTTAGTGCACGCAAACATATTTGTGTGTGTTACAATTATGTTGTAATCTCCCTTTTGGTCAGGCACAGCTGGTTGAACTGTGCGACCTTCTGAAAATTTATTTAGATTTGTCTTAATTGCCAATCGTTATGAGGTATAATTAAAACTCACTGCCAAAGTAATCTCTGACATTACAAAGTTCTACGTGCGTGACCTGGAGCTTGGATTTGGCATAGCAGTGAGTCATCCAAATGCCATTTCTAGTATTTAACAACTACTTCAAGCATCCCGAGCCCTACAAGCGCTTGATTACCATTCTTCCTTCTGAAGACCTCGTACAGTTCCAAGTGAAAAGCATCCCTCCCCCTTAAAGCTCGCATGAGAAAGGGACACCTTTGTTGCAGCTGTGCACCCTTAACCTTGACATCAAATACTTCGCGGTACTTAGAATTATATTTTGCTACAGTTGTACCCTTTTGACCAATCTGTATTTTCAGCTTTACTGTTGTCTGGAAATGGCAGGCAGTTGGTAAAACACTTACAGCAGGCTGTGGCATTATCCCTCGTAAAGTTAGAAAAGTTTTTTTCTTTACGAAGATTTCTCTCTCCCTGTAAAACTTTAGTTATTCTGAAAAGATCCATCCTGTTTAAATTTTCTAGATTTATGTTGCATTATAAGGTCATGCCTTGCCCCGATTCTCTTGCTCTGGCCTTTTTAACTTGCACTAATATTAAGACAAGTTTTAAACAAGACAGGTGACCTTGTGTGTAAAAACCCCGTGATCTAGGAACAAATGAGACTGCTCCTTCTGTAGCGTTTGTGGCAAGGAAACCGTGTTGGAGATTACAGCTGCTCTCTGAGAAAGAGATTTTAACAATAGCGTGCCAAAGCTTCAAAGCAGGAACATGCTGATGGCTATGGCAGCCTCCAAACGTGCACTGTAACCTACTCCGATTTATTTGGCTCTTTGCAAACTCCATAAAGCCAGAAAAATGTCCACGCCCCTGTCTCACAACATCCAGACTGCAGCGTTAAAAAAAATTTTAAAAGGAGATTTTGTGTCTACATTTGTATCTGAGGTTAAGGGCGGCCTCAACTGAGAACTAGCGTTGTTGCGGCAGAAACCCACCAACAGTGGGTTTCTTAGTGGTGAGCCAAAGAGTCTCTCTGCCCTAGGATGCTTCTTGTGCATTCATGCGTATTGATGCCATTATCAGAGATGTGGGTCCGTGGCCAAGAGTGGCTGTGACAGGCCACCAAGCGGGGTCTGTAAAGCCTGATCGCTTCTTGGTCCTGAGCGGTGCCTGGGATGATGTGCAGAAACTCGTGTGAGGGAGCTGCTCCATTGGCCGTGCAAAATAAATTACTCTATCCTCATCCTTGGGACAGCCAAATTCTCTTTTGCTCTTACAACTGAGAAGCCCTACCTGCGAACAGATGGTGTAAATGCAGCAAATGCAGCTCCTTTGCTTTATAATCCATCGGTAAATCTAACTACCATGTGGTGGCATAGCCACTTCGTGTTAAGAGGGGTTCTATCATCTCGAATGTCACGGAGAACCACGTGCTCCTTTGTTCAGGAAGGACTTTCCCTGGCATCTGCTACTAAAATGTCCCCTTTTCCTCAGGAAGCATCTCATCCAGCTGCTGTTTCCAGAAGCTGTTGTTTCAGTAGGACTGTACAAGTTTAAAGACTTGGTTCGGTTTCATTTGGGATCACGAACCTCACGTAGCTGAGAAACGAGAGGGCCCGCCGGGAAGGCAACCACCAGCTCTGAAGTTGCGTTGTTTCAGTCGTTACAGGGACTGAGATGAGAGGTATATCTGAGGGCAAATCCTAAATTTCCAGAGTGACTTTATCGGCACCAGCTGAGTGACTGCACGTTTACATCACTGCAGGCAGCTGAGGTCAGAATCTGGAGCTTTGCCTAGGAACACGGCAGGGGACTGAGGAAAATCTGCGTTAAATATAGCATAAGTTAACAGCAGGGTTCTGGTTATGTCATCATAAACCAGGGAGTAAGCCATGGGTGGAATCTGATAATTCACAAGTAGCACATCTGTAAATTAATTACCAGGGTCCACCAATGAAGGCGAAGGGAATGAGGTAAGTCCCGTGACTCACGGGGTTTTTATTCATGTTTCGAAGAGGCTGTTTCCAGCGATGAGTGCCTGGCGAAAGCACAGCATCCACCTGGGAAGCAGAACGCAGGGAAGTCCTGCTTTTTCCCCTTCCCCACTGGGAAGGTACACTGAGGACGGGGGCGCGCAAAAAATTAGCCGGGGTAAAAAGAAAATACGTAGTTACGTCTCCTGCTCTTGGAGATACGAAGAATATTGACTGTGTGTAGGCCAAAGCCCGCTTTGCGCTTACTACAGTTGTAGCTGTTCAGCTAAAAATAACAGTTCAAAAAGCCGTTCTTTAAGCAGATGAAGTTTTCTGGCCTCAGGCATGCACTGGAATGCACATGCTGAATTACAGCCTGGCTTGTTACTGAAGGTAAGAAGAAACATGTAGTGTCCGACTAGTAAGAATCACCTTTCTAAGACCGAACTAAGCGTTGGAAGAAGAGTTGTAATCTTATCACAGGAGTTTTAGCACTCGAATCTATTTTTTTTCTATAAACTGTCTTCTCAAGACCTCATTTACAATTATGGTTCCTACTTCTCTTGTTTAAAACAGCTCCCCCCCCCCAAAAAAAAAAATCCCTTTAGATTCCCTGTTCCTTGAACCCAACCGAGTCCAGCAGCAAACGGCTTGGTAGTGTGGAGGGAATCTTATTCTCATGGCTCAGAGACATCCCTCGGAGTCACATCTCCCGGGACCGTTCAGAGCCCAGGCTTGGGACAGAAGCTCCTTCAACCAGACTCATTCTTTGCTGTCTGTGCTAGTACTGACAATGGCGTGACAATGTCGTCCGCGGATGGAACCGTCTCCTTTAATTTTATTTTTTTTTTGAAGGAAGAGTCTCCTTTCATTTTATTTCTTTTTTTTGAAGGTGTGGAATAATTACTAAATTGGCCAAGAATACAGAAGTACAGCATTGTTCACACATTAAAGAAAGTCATAAAATCAAGAGGCTTCTGAGGTA
>VWZL01003735.1:567516-662623 GCA_013396915.1 Stercorarius parasiticus
CAGCTGGCCCCGCCGCCTCGGCACCGGCAAGATGCTGGCCCTGGGGCTGCTGGCCGGCCTCTCGGTCCTCAGCCTCCTGACTTACGGCTACCTGTCCTGGGACAGCCTCCGGCTCGGCCCCGGGGAGACGGAGGCGACGAGGAAAGGGCTGGCAGAGGGGCCGGGGGCCGGCGACCCCGGCTCGCAGCCTCACATCGTCTTCATCCTGGCCGACGATCAGGGATTCCGAGACGTTGGGTACCACGGCTCGGAGATCAGGACGCCCACTCTGGACAAGCTAGCTGCTGAAGGGGTTAAACTGGAGAACTATTATGTGCAGCCTATGTGCACACCATCCAGAAGCCAATTTATCACTGGAAAGTAAGTTTGCTGCTACTCATCGTTCCCGTCACCGGCTTAAACGCCGTTGAAAAGAGCACGAACCTGGCTATGTATACCTCTGTCGTAGCCTGTAGCTTTTCTGATCCACTTAAAGACCTTGGAACAAAACAGACTTGCTAATATGTTTGAAATAGCGAAATAAAAACTGGCGCTCGGCAAGCCAATAAGGATTGAGCACCGCGAGCTACCCCTGCGAGGGCTATAGTGCATTTACATTTACTGCAGTACTAACATACTTGCTAGTTGTCAAGTAATGCTGCTGTCACTGAGGAGAGATCTGCTTAGATTTTCTGTGCGATTCCGGAATGATTTCCAGGAGGAATCGGTGTTGGGGAGCCAAAAACGTTGCGTTTTCTCCAGTGCATGCATTGCAGTCGGCACGTTGGGTCACAGGTCTCACCGAACCTTGCCTTAATGGGACTTCTCGCTGAGGGTTATATTGAATTTAGGAGATGATTCCCCGGTGTGTCGCATGGGGATGAGTGCAGGGAAGCCAGGCTCTCGTTCGGGATCCTCTGAGCTGTGGTATCGCTCGTGGCATGATGCGGTTGCAGCTTTGCAAACGATTAGAAACTTTTAAGCCACTAAAATAGGTGTCCCACCGAAACGGTGCGAGCAGTGGGTTGGTATTGTGTGCTTTGCCGTCTCTGGTAAATTGTGTTTTATTGTGGTCTATTAAGTAATTAACCAATTACCCAACCTAAGGGCTTTCTTACATGTGGAGGTTAATAAGGATTAAGGCTGGGGGGAGTTGCATTTTAACTGTAGGAACGGTTCCCAAGTAACTCCAAGCGTGGACACATTTACTCTGGAACAAAACCACCTTGTTTCTGTTTAGCTTAACTCGCTTTGACAGGAACAGAGAACTCTTAAGAGAGCAAAACAAAATGAGAGGAAGAAAAGTTACTTGGTTTATTTTCTCCTTTCCTTCAGTATAAACAGGAACAAGGCAATGTTAATATTGCTCGTAAAAGAAACACATGTTTAAATAAAACAAGCGACTGCCCTGGTGTCTTGCATCTCCGTGTGGTAGAGCTGGAGATAATTCCTGGTCTCGGCCTAGTTCCCAGACTACTTGCTGGACCAGGGAGATTTGTATGGGGAGCTGACGCGTTATCTGCAGCAAGACTTCCGCACGCATTGGTTTTCTTTTTCTTTTTTCTTTATGTGGAGCGTGCCTTAAAAGTTACCTGGAGGCACCTCCTCACTCATTGACAAGAACAGAGTTGCCCTGCGGCAACCTCAGTAACGGCTTAGGAGAGAAATGTGAATCAGGGTAGGGTTTAATGCGTCTTGGTTGTCTTTAAAGCCGCGCAGCGGTTGGAAGGAAGGACCCGGGCCAGCAGCGTGCAGCCAGCCAGCTTTCTGAGGACGGTGGTTTGGGAACCGGTGCTTTGCAGAGGGAATGTCCCGCTGCACGGCAGTGACTCACCCGGCGGCCGGAGGAACGGGACAATGGGATTCCAGGGGAACCGGGGTGCTGTGTTGGCTCTCGGAGGCTGCAGAGGTTGTCTAAACACGGAAAAGAGTAAGAGTAAAGCAAGGAGTAACAGTAACTCCATTTAACTGTTTTAATCCTTCCTTAAATACGGAGCAGTTTGTGTGTAAACATACACTAACAGTAAAAGGTAGGCACGTTGTGTGGAGCCCTGCTCTTTTCATCATCTCTCCAGGCGGAAATGGTTCTGCAACTCTGCCTGCTTTGGTTTTGGAACCTTTTATAGGAAAAAAGAAATTTGCTTATGCTTGGTTTTTATTTTCTTAGTCTGCTGGTCTAAAACCCCTAGGATGTTTTTTTTTTCATGTTGTTCTACTTTGGGGAAAAAGGAGCAGCAGAGAGAAAGAACTGCCTCGCGTGGCTGAGAAATAAGGGAGGCAACGGTGGGGGGTTAATAGGCTTAGGTAGAATATTAACGCGGCAGACTCAGAGGATACTATTATCCATGCTGGCTGAAGAGAAAGGCTAGTGATAACCACTTTTAATGCTTTCTTAGTGGGGGCACCTTAATTAAAATGCCAGTACTCAGAAGCTTTTGATGCAGGAGAAGCGCTGGGATTTCTTGGATTCCAAAATGAGTTAGTTCAAGGCCAAAAGCCTGCTGGTCCACTGAAGGGTCACCTGGATGCTCCATGCCTAACGCGTTCCAAGCCTGACCCGATTGATCTACGAAAAACAGAGGGAGTTGTGTAAACCAGACTCATTGGGGAGCAATGACTCACATGGGGAAGTTAGACTTCAGGGAAAGAGAGTTGGAATGCTCCAAATTCTTCCTAAGTCTCCAGGCAGTCCTTCTAAAGCTCATGGTAGTAAAGAGACCCTTCTTTTGGTGGATGTCCTATGCCAGCGAAGGAGCGTGGGGAAGGCGGTTGGAGGTGATACGTTAAAAGGAAGAGGTAGAATTAGCTCTTTTTTCCCCTTCATGCCGTACCACAGCGTAGCAGCTGGTGAGCCCATCCTTCTGACCGCTTTTGCTTCCCGCTCTTTGCTTTCTCGTGTCCGGTGCTTGAGGCTTTGGCCTAATTTAATTTCTCGTTTTTCACCAGCATTACCTCTCTCCCTATTCATCCCATCCAAAGCTATTGCTTTCAGGCTAATTACTAAGGCTGGCTTCCACAGCTTTTTTGACTTTGGGCTTTATTTATGGGCGTGGGGAGGGGGCTGCAGCTGAGCTGAATCTTGGGACCGGGGAAGGAAGAGCGTCAGCCAGTGGGCTGAGTGCCAAGTGTGATGTCCTCTGCTGGTCAGGAGGTAAGAGATGGGGCTCTAGGGACACAGCTCAGCCCGTGCTCCTACAGCTGGACTGAAAATTCGTTAATCGGTGGGTTTTGGAGACTCATCCCTAGTGTTGCTTTGTGCTGTTTTGAGCAGGGCAGCGGCCTGCATGTATTGAAGAGGTTATTGACCTGCTGATAAACTGTAGGAAGACTGTAGGGATGTTTGGCTTTGGGGTTTTTTTTTTTTGTCTTCTAAAGGATGTGAATAAGCGTAAGTTGTCCTACAGACCAGTTGTATTGTGTGATGCGGTGTTTTTGTTGTTTTCTCCTCGAAAGTAATAGGCATGCCTCAATAAATGAAATCATTGAAGCGGAGTAGCTCAGGATGCCTAGCTTTAAGCTACTGCTGAGGCAAAACCTGTCTTACACAGGCACTCAGTTAGGTGGGAAGAAATTTGCATGTGTGCATACATCCGCTGTGCTGGAGTATCCTTAAGAGAGAGAGAGGCATGAATGCGGTGCAGAACACAGCTAAACTAAGAGACTACTTTTTAACTCATCCATGAAAGAAACGAAGAATAAACACTTTCCGTTGTTTGTGTTATTGTAATTTACATAGAAGAAGATAAAAAAGAAATAGTGGCTCAGTCTTCGAGTTCTTCCCCTTGGGAAATGGGCTAAGAACACACAGGGACGCTCAGCCGGCGCCCAGCAGCCGGCTGGCCAAGCACTTATTGAGTTAGCTGTTGCATCTGGGTCCTTAATAGCCATGATGGCTTTTCATTGCGTCAGTAATCTTGTAGACCAGTTGGGTAGTAATGTTTGAGAAGATCTTGATTTATGGAGCAATACAGGTCGCGTCACGTACTAAGAAAATCTGAGGTTGTTTGTGCGTGGAGTTTTCTGCATGTGCGTGTACGAGAGTGGATTGAGTGTAAGATTGATTTGTTATGGTCACATGTGGCATTGCTTATTTAGATAATTTGTTATGTTACATTATCATGAAGAGTCATCTCCTTTTTAAATGAAGAATTATTGAAGTCTAGTCAGTGTGTGGACAGTTTCCCGGAGTTTTTTTAAGAGATTTTGAAAAGTTATGACCAAAAGGAGGAGTGTTCCTTTGAGCTGGTGAGACAAAAAGACTGTAAGCTTAGATGAACATCTGTTGGGGTAGCTGACCCAATTCTATAGAGGGAATTACGCAATGTAGTTGTATTTGCTGGAGCAATACTTAATTTAGCAAAGGAATTTGAGAAACAGAACTGACTGATTAGAAAAGAAGGAATCTAGAAATAATATGCCATAAATGTTTTGGCATTATGTAGGCAGCGGACACCTGCTTCCTCTTCTGGGCTCCCAGTTTTCAGCTGACCATCAGGCTTATATGCAATGGAATCCCTTTGGGCCACAGGAAGGTTCCCGACCTACACAAGAGTCGGGATCTCTGTTTGTAGAAACCGATGCACAGCTAGGGTTACAGATCACTCAGGAATCTGAACTCCCTCGTACAGCGAACGCCTGTGACTCATGGAAGCCCAGCGCTAATCTCAAGAATGAGCTTTGCATGATGGATGGAATGCAGGGATGGAAGATGTTGAAGGTCTGGGGAAATACATCCTTTTTTCCCCTGGGATAAAATGAAATACTGAGAATTCGCTCATCCGAAGCAAACAGAAATAGACTGTATAATCAGTAAGCATAATCAAAGTGTTATTTTAATATAAATAATTGTATCTTTTATCTAATTACATAAATACTACACATGTATAAATACATGCAGCTATGTCTAGCTAGTTAGTATGTATTCTCTTGTAGGCGTCCCTGTGTAGCAATACGTAGTTCACCATTAAAGATGACAATATCTCAGCAAATTAAGAGTTATTTTGGCAAACAGAAGTAGACTAGAGGCAAGTTAAAGTACTTTGAATTGAAAGCAGCATGGCTGACTTGCAAGCGAACAGAAATATTGTGTTCTGGGCGTTCAGACTTCTTGCTAAGCCTCCTCTTTCCCTGCCTCCTGGGTGCATAATGCTCCGAACTGCGGTTTCAGCAGTTCAGTTGCTCTGAGAAGGATCCAGGTCAATGGTGTGTGACTGGGAAGATCTTCTGCGCTCTGAGTTGAAACGAAGGGTCTCAGAGACGTGATGGGAATACTGGGAAATGTATGTAACACTCCGTTATATATATTCCCTATTTTGTCGTTAACAAAATAGGAAGGACTGCGGAATATGAGCCCCAGTATGAAGAGACGGTCTGATACTTTATCTGCTCTGAATTAAAGAGTCTTGGCAGTCGTCGGTCCTGAGTTTAATTCTGATCAGCATTTCCATTAAGAACCTGGGTGATGAAATAAAGCGTTCTGATTAAATATGCCACTAAAGTAGGAGGGATTGCCAGCGTTAGGGGACTGTAGCGATATTGAAAATCATCCTGGCAAATTAGAGAAATAATCTGGAGAAAAAAAAAAAAAAGGCAGAATTGAAGTCGGCAGTGATAAGTAGAAGATACCATGCCGGAGCAAGAATAACTTTACAAGCAGAGGATGGCGAGCCAATGCTTAGACAGCATTTCTTTAGAAAAGTAGCTGGAATTATCGGGAATCGTGCACTGAATGTAAAGTCAGCAGTGTCATGCTGTTAACAAAAAGGCAAACATGGTACCAGTTTGTATAAACAGGGGAGCCTAGTAGATACGAGAAGCAGCCCTTCTGCTCTCCAGCTGGAGCACTTGTGCCCAAACTTGGGCATCGCTCTCCAAGAGCAATGTGCATAGTTGGGTAGTGTCCAGCTAGGGGCCATCTGATAGCTCAGAACGATAAGTGCAGAGAAAAGATCAGAAGAAATGGAGTTGTTTAGTCTAAAGAAGAGAAAAACGAGAAGGGACGTGATAAGTCTTCAGTGTTTTAAGAGCAATGCAAAGAGAAAGGGCATAATGTGTTTTCAGGGCCGTGAGGGATGGTACGAGAAACGAGGGGCTTTCTTGAGTAGAGAAAGAACTTCAGGTTAGATGGTAGGGGAAGCTTTCAAATGCTAAGGGTTGTGAAACACTAGAGTAGCCGGCTTTGGGAAATTGCTGAGTTTCTTCATTGGCAGTCATTAAGAACAGACAAGACAAATATGTCAGGAATGACTTAATGTAGTTGAATCTGTCTTGGGGAAGACGGTTGAACTGGATGGCTTCTCGTCCAACTCGTAGTCATCTGTGGCTCATTTGAAGTACATATTAACTACAGAAGGCGTGCTGAAGGAGAGTGCTCATAAAATATTTTTAAATGCTAGAAATGATTTCAGCATTCATTCTGAGAGCAAACAGTCTGCCTGAAAGTTTCATTTCAGTTTTCTCCTAGAAATTCCTGTTTTCCATATCCTCATTTTCTCTAAAAATTTTCAAGATTCTTTTCCCCCCAGGCCTTCATAACTCTTGCGGTGTGTAATTATTTATTTCGGCTGGCTTCTTGCAGGACAGTTTGTGGGACTGCTGCCAAAGATGTTGAGGTATCTTTTTCCATGTTCTTGTTACGTCTTTCACAAGACGTATTGTCCATATAGATAACAAACATTGTCCATATAGATATCTATCTTTCTCTATATATGCACGCACACAGAGCGTACATAGAGAACGAATAAATAATTAAATGCAAGGACTTCCTGTTCTTGTTTTGTTCTGCCTCTGTGCTTTCCTCTGTTCGTTTTGCGGAAAATTAGATCCAGGTACTGACCTATTCTGTGGTCTTAAGCTAGAAGAAGTCTGTCCGTATCACCATAATTACTAAGGCACTGAACAAAGGAGGAAAATGTTGGAAAGGAAACTACATGCAAACAATGGAGATTAAAAAAAAAAAATAACATGGAGGAAGAAGCAAAGCGTAGCAGAGGTTGTGATAACTTGCATCACTTTTCGGTAACATTTAAGAATATTGTTTGATAGTTTTAGGCCTGCTGCTTATAAGACAAACATAGCGTTATTTGACATATATAATTAACTGGATAATGGAAATGGATTCACTTATTTTTTCATTGTCTAATTTATAAGAAGTGCAGTAAGTAAAAGACAACACTGTTGGAAATAAATTTACAGAATCTGTGACTGTAAATTATCAGTACTCCGAGGAGTTTAAGTTCTAGACCTTCAGCCTGTGGTTGGTTTTCGGGTTTGTTTTGTGGTTCTTTTTTTTTTTTTNCCATGGAAAAGTTAGGCTTAAAATAATTAAGGAATTTTGCTCATTCAGCATTGTTCCTGATGTGTTTGCTTTGCAATTGATGGTGCATATCGCTGCCTATAACAGTAACTTGAGTGAGTGGTAGTGGTGGACTCCTATTATAACAACTTTTACTTCTCAATGTTCTGCGAATCAATTTTCAATATCTATGAACATTACCCTTTAAGTGAATTGAGATGGGGAAGCTGAGACGGGTGTCTGGAAATAAAACTGTGTAGTAAAAAGATGGGATTTGCTTTCATGCCAAAGGATTTAGACCAAGGCGATCAAGTTAGACGGGACTTAGAATTTGGACAAATTAAATTCATGTTTTCATTAAAATACTTCATGTTTCATGGAAAGATTTGCCAGATTTATGAGCTAAAGGTCAGAAGAAGAGAAAGACCTGTCTATTTTCTTTTTGGTCTTGTGACACTTAACGTTAGTGACAATATCAGGCCCAGGGGTTCATTTTCGTGATTGTGTGTATCTCCGTTCTGGGTTTGAGGGTTTTTTGCACTTTCGGTTTTAAATAATTTTTTTAATTTGTTTTGTTGAAATCGGGGCCTCTGCACGTGTTAATACAATATTGTTTTAAGGTAATGGAGATCTTAAAACTTATTAACTATTTGATGTTTCTTGAATCCATTCCGAATGTACCTCTTGTGTTGTGGGTTTTTTGTTCCTACGATGTATGCCTGGCAAAGCAGCCCTCAGAATCGGGGATATTCTTATTGTAATATTTCATATCCTTAGAGTAATATTTCACTGATATGGGCGCAGGCAAATAAAAATCAGAAAATAATATGGCAAATGAAAAGTATGAGCATTTATTTTGTATTACCGCATGTCAAGAAAGAGGAGTGGGTGAAAACTAAGCCATTAGATTTACGGAACGTGCGGATTTCTTTTGGGTTTTTTTTTTTTGTTTGTTTGTTTTTCTTTCTGACAAACGAATACAATATTTCAGATCTGGGGAAGTTAGATTTGTTTTTTTTTTTTCTCGTGTTGCACTGATTGGTGTGAATTAATTTTTGTAGGAAAAGTTTATAATTTCATGCGGAACCTGGTAATTTCCATCAAATCTGAAATACTAATGTTTAGTAATGGGTACCATTTGACACACGTGAGCAATTGCCTCTTCAGTGCGTGACATTTCACGCTGCTTTTTGCATGTTCTACTCGAGACGAGTAGGGTTTCTTACAGCGTGAGGAGCTAGCTCTTTCTCGTTCGTTCCTAGCTGTAAATCTTTGATATTTCCTACTTCCCCTGTGTGTTTTTGCCTTGTGTTGTATTCACAGTATTCATAGTCAGATTCTCTATCCTGAGCTGAATTTGCTTAGTTTTAGAATGTCTGCTTAAGAACGAATGAGGTAATTTCACCAGCCTTAATTAGATTAACATAAATAGCACAAGGTAAATAAAGTTTGCGCCTCGGCGAGTGATCCTGTGTAGGATGCGTTTGCCTTCTCTATATCGAAAGTCTTTTTATGGATAGCTGCCCAATTTATTAGTGTTCTTGCTTAAAAGCCAGCAGATCTGGCCGGTGGCCTCAGCTTGTCTCTGTAAATGTAAATTGTTAGGCTGCAATGCTGTATAAAGAGTTGAGATAGAAATCGAGATAACAGTAGTGGGTAGCAATTTTTAAATATTAGTATCAAAGATGGTTTTAACCATTGAGGTTTGACCAAAACAGCTTTTGACTTTTTGTGGTCTGTGATGAAATGGAAGCATTTTAAATAGGGAACTTTTATTGTACCTGCTGGCTCATAATAAGAAATAAGTTAAAGATGTTTCACGATTCTAGCTCAACTGCAATTGTAATACGTAAATTAACTGTGTCAGCTATCACCTGCTTATTAATTCAGGCTGTTACCACCATATTATCAAGCTCTAGGTTGGGAGGGAGTTAGAAAACAAATCTGGAATCATGAAGTACTTTTTAATACGCTTCAAATAGGAAATTGTCTTCCCAAAGGTGTGTATGAAGAGTCTGTATTAGACAATAAGCATTAAAGTAGATGTTATTAATATTATAAGTATGCTGTGGCCCTAGAGCCTTTATTTTCAACCTAGGGTCAGAAAATCAACGTATAGGTCCCAAACCCATACTTTATTTTTGTTACACTGAAAACACGTTTGTGGCACGGCAGCTTTCTCATGTCGTGGCGCGTAGTATCTGTAGGTGGGTGGTTGTGGTCCGCAGAGGGGCTGCATGTGGCACACGGGCAGGGGGAAGGATGCTCACGTCCTGGCACCAGCAAGGGAGGGAGGAAGACGAGACAGAGCGTGGGCCTCGTCGGGGTTTACCTCTGAGGCACCAAGCGTGCATTCCCGTCCCATGTGGTGGAGGAAAAGGCAGTCCAGCGCCTCCTTTAAAAGGCATAAAAGAGGGCGTAGAAATGTATTTGGTTCTTTAAGATTTATAAGCAGAAGTATGGAAGTGTTTATTCCAATATAAAGTACAAAAGAAGGCCCCACAAATCTTAACCGGGGCTTGCTCTGGCTTTTATTTTGCTTTTATTCTTACTTTTTGAAAAAAATAATTTTGAAATATTCATTCAGCTTTTTGGAGTGCATTTCAATTCCCATACATCCGTTTATCAGAATATTAGCTGGTTCCTAGGTAAAGCTCTTGCGTTCGTTTTCAGGTTCAGTCCATCTTTATTTTCATTTCCACGTTTTGAAGGGTTTCTTCCCTGAGAGAGAGCATTGTACCATTATGAGATAACATGATGTAATTTTTCTTAACATTTATGGAACATAAGTGGGTACCAAGGTACTACTGTAGAGGCGATCTCTGGGATAATAAGTTCCTGTAAGAAATCAGTCCCCTTTTGTTTTGAAGAAGGAGAAAATTGCAAGTTTGAAGAAACATTACAATCTGAGGAAAACGGGAAGCTGGAGAGCGTGGAGAAAATTAGTCTCAGGGTAGGGGGAAGCGATGTAGTATCTTTAGACTAAATCTGCTCTAATAGATATAGTTACCTCACAAATTGTGCCTCTCTGAATTTAATAAACTTTCTACATCACATTTTATATACTTAGTTTTAGTTGTCATGTATTATAGTTCATAGAATTGTAGAAAACTGGGTTTGAGGGGACCTCTGGAGGTTGTCTAATTAGGCCTCCTGCCAACTTACATTACAGTGGGGACGCGCTGACTTTATAAGCTCTCTTTTATTGTTTGTTTCCTCCTGGAAATAAGAAAATATTGCAAAGGGTACAGGATATTGGAATCTAGACTGTTGTTAGGGAATTCCTTAGCTTTACCAAGCTATCAATTTTAGTAAACTTAAGAAAACTGTTTCGTGAACTTTTCCATATTTCCGTTCATCCCTTTAAAATAAGGGTGTTTTTTTCTTTTTAAGGGCCAACTGATGACATTAGTTTAGTGAATTTGTTAACGACCGCAGCACGATGGCAGCTCCTTCCTTAACTGTTCCATGGCTCTGTTTTCGAGAGGGACTTTTTCTCAGGGAGTGGAGCGATAGGACGAGGCAGAAGGGTTTTAAACTGAAAGAGGAGAGATTTAGATGAGAGCTCAGAAGAAATTCTTTATTCTGAGAGTGGTGAGCCCCTGGCCCAGGTTGCCCAGAGAAGCTGTGGCTGCCCCATCCCTGGAGGGGTTCAAGGCCAGGCTGGACGGGGCTTGGAGCAGCCTGGTCTGGTGGGAGGTGTCCCTGCCCAGGGCAGGGGGGTGGAACGGGATGGGCTTTAAGGTCCTTTCCAACCCAAACTATTCTGTGATTCTGTGAAAGCTATTCTGGTATGTTTGCTGATTTCTCTTAAAGCAGAGTGGTTTGACTTTTGTGCTTACTTTAGTACCATAATTGCAGATTCATTCTGATTTGCAGTCTGCTTCTAGAATTTCTAGTCTTACAGGAGTCCTCTCCTACAGGATGCTTTTTTTCAGTTTCCTCCCCGCCTGGTAGAGGGTTTGTGACTGTGCAGAAGGCGAGGCTGAGGGGAAGCTCATCCCTCTCTTCGGCAGGAACAGAGAAGGCAGGAGCAGATTCTTCAAGAGGTGCCCAGGGAAAGGAAGAAAGACAATGGGCACTGGTCGCATCAAGGCTAGATCAGGCTGCTCAGAGAATTTGTACCATCTCCGTTCCCAGAGAAATCTGAAGTCAACTGGAGAGTGCCCTGGGCAACCCGGTTTAGCTTGGGATTAGCCCTGCTTTTGTTGGGGGTCGGACCAAAAGACCTCCACAAGTCGCTTCCAACTTCAATTATGGCTCTCATTTGTCACAATAAAATTCTTGCTGGAGGGGAGGAAGGAGCAACTTCTGTGTTGTTTCTCCCCCTGTAGAAGTACTCTAGGCCAAAAAATAAAGTATTTGTAGTGTTTGCCTGCTTGGTATACGGCCCTCAACCAGTCTGAACACTCGCTCTCCTGAGTCATCGTAATTTACAGCCCTAGTAAAGTCTTGCTTCTTTAAGAACGCAGCACACTGGTTAAGAATATGACACCAGGAAATTTAGCATTGTATCTCGAATGCTGAACAGTCGCCTGTATCGCTACCAGATCTATGCAGGAAATATATACATTAGTAAAGGTTGAGAGACTTAGGTATGTCCTTCACTGAAGTGGTCATACGACTTGTGAGATTTATTTCTGTCTTCGTTCTTCTTAACTTCGCTGTTGCTGGTCTTAAAATACGGAATTCATTTTAATAAGAAGATGAGAATTCGACCCTGTGTGCAGTGCAGAAGGAAGATAACATTTCCGTGGTCCTTAATTATGTTACTCTACAGTTTTGGCCCTTTTACATCGTGAAACCTTTAAGGCTTCGTTTAAGCTTAAAAAGAATGGGCCTCTGTGATAAACTGAGGAATATTTGGCCATCTTGGTAATGCTGGGTATGTATGCTGTAAGTGATGCTGTCTTGTGTAATGATTAAGAGCTTAGGTAATACTCTTTGGCACGGTTAGAGCCCTGTTGAGTCTTTACTCTGTCACAGATTTCATTTTATAACCTTTGGCAGTAATGTGCTTCCCACGTTGAAACTGCATCTAGCTTCTCTCGGAGTTTTAAGGTTCTCTGTTGATTTTTTTCAATGTTCTGTATCTTTTTGCCACCTGAGACGATGATGTGGTTTATATATCGGCTTTCCGTTGTTCCCAGCTTCTGTTTTCGTGTTCCTTGCGCCAATTTGAAACGCTGGGACTGCTTTCTCTGGTGGTGCTGAGGCTTTGCAGAGTGCGTCTGGCCAGGGTCGAGCTGATGGTGGGACGGAGCCCGGCAGCACTTTTGAGCCTCCATGTGCAGGAGTCAAATATTTTCGGAGTCGTTTTCGGTAGAAACGCTTCGGCGTGCTTTGAGCTCAGAGCTTTCCCTAGACTACATTATATTCCTGCCATGCAAAACATTGGCTATTTTCCACTGGGGAAATGTAGCTTGAGTGGCGTGTTAGTGTCTTCTATGTTCATGTCTTCTATACTAACCTCAAGGCTCTTATCTGTGTCGCTACTAGAAGCCGAGTGGCTTTCTTTAGCATCCTTTTGGTACTCTGCCCGCTGATACTAAATGTGACCTTGAAGAGCGCTGGAGTTTAATAGCTTTGTTTGTGGAGATGTAGCTTTTCTGAGCGAGTCCTTACAGTACTTTTGATTCTGAAAAACTGTCTTGTCAAGATGGCACTTCATTGTTCAACGCGCTTCCTCGATGTAACTGAGTCATACCTGCTCACTTCAGTAACAAAAACATGTATTTTGCTACCGTTAACCATGGTGAGTCCGCTTAGGTAAGGCAAAATTAAGTTTGTGGGCTATTTTGCTTTGTTTTTCTTAATAAACAAGTCACAGTCTGAGACATCTTAAACAACAACAAAAAAAATCAGAGTAACGCACTTCTGTGTGAAATGATTTTATGTCATATTTGGGTTTTGGGGAGTGGTTGGGGGGCATTTCTGCTCCTTAGAAAATGGCTGTTCTTCGTAATAAATCCCTCCCATTCTTCAGGATGGCTCTTTGAGCTTTTCCACAGTATTCCCAAAAAAAACCCCAACATTTGAGCCTTTCAGGTTGTTCCAGCATCAGTTTTAAACCTTCGCAGCCTCCCAGATATCTTCCAGGCTTTCCTGGGTCCCAGCCCACCAGGTTGTCCTTCCGGAATCTTCTTTCTGCTCCTGAGGCCAATCAATTCCTCTGCCCGGACTTAAATCCATTTTTTTCGTTTCCCTCCTTATCCTGTCTCTGGCACCAAGCGAAAGGGGACCCAAACCAAGTCTTCTCCACAAGAAAGAATTGTATCACCCCGTCTTCTAGTTCTCTAATTCTTCGGGTATTTTTGGGATGAATAGCAAGCTTGATGTATCTTTCGGACACGATTAGAATTCGTGTTAATCAGTTACTGGCACGCACGGATGCGGCGTTTGCATTGGTAAGGTAGGAACATTTATACTTGCCTTTTCAGAGGATTTTAAGTCTGCATTACTTACAGTTGATCACAGTAGTAAATACACTTTAAGGAGTCATAGGTAATAAGCCTTGCATAGCTCTGCAAATATTTAAAACCGGTTTAAAAGCCAGCTGCCAAAGGAGATGTTCTAATAAATACTTGATTTTTACCCCGTAGCTTGCTATCAGCGTAGCACTTAAAAACTGGGAGAGAAAAGGTGATACTAACAGGGAAGAGAAGGAACTTTACAAAAGTTACGCTGATCCTAAGAATGTTTGAAAAGAAAACAAACCTAAGGCACTTGGAAACAGTTCAGGGGTTTCTAATTAGATATGACATGATATGATATGTGATGTGATATGATAGATAGGCAAGATTATTCACCTTTTTAAGTTCACCCTTCTTTATTCAAACCAAACCATGCTTCACTGATTTACTGCAAGCCCTGGAATTTCGTTCTCTGCTCCTGCCAGCTTGCCTTAGCGGCGGAGGGGAGATTGGTTACGCTTCGGTTTGCGATCTGGTAGGAGAACGAGGTGTTCTCAGAAAAGCAGATGTCCTTTTTACAACGGCATCCTGGGTTCAGCCCCTCTCTGGGATGGCTGGCTTGGCTGGACCCCGCTCCCACGAGAGCTGCCCGCGTTCCTGCAGCGGGGAGGAACTCCTCATCTTTGTGCTCAAGGAAGAAATTAACGGCTGCGCTGCTCGGACTGGGTTTTCTCAGCTCTGCTCTGTGGATCTCGTGGCCTTTTGCTGCACGAAAGTGGGCTCTAATAGAATCTCAGCTGGCGTGAGTGGCTGCCGCACAGCTAGGGCTCTCCAGATGTTCTTCTTCGCGCCTCCTGAACTTTGCTGGCTGGCTTCTGGCCAGTTCGGAATGGAGAGAACAGAGTGGCATTTGCTGCTTTGTATCCATAGAGATACCTCTAGAAAACAGGGGTTTAAGAAATCTTACCTACTCCATCCTACTTCAGGAAACTGTGACAAAAATGTTATCAAAATATGTGGGAACAACTTCTTCCTAAAAGCCTTCAGCAAAGACTTCCACGCTTTCCCCAGGCAATCTTAGCTATAATTGCAGTTATATAGCTTTTAAATTGTCTAACTTCCATCTTTCTTGCTGCAGTTTAAGCCTGCGATCCCTTGACAATTCCCAACTTACTTTGCTACAAAAAGGCGATAAATCTCCTATACATCTGAAGTCTATTATCACATCTCTCCTCTTCCCTTCTCTAGCCTGAGTGAAGTCAGCTCGCTCCATCTTTCCACGTAGATCTTGGTTTATATATACCTCTGATGGCCTTCAACGTTCTCCTCTGGACTTTTTATGTTTGGGCCTATTTTTCATGAGAAATGACGCCCAGAACAGGACACAATGTTCCAGTTGAAGTTTGACCAGTACTGCCTCGATATTTTATTCTAAATCCCAAAGTTTCTAAAATATTTTCACTGTTGAGTAATTGGAAGGCAGTACATCGGCTCCTTTACTGGCGTGAATTTACCTCTGCAGAAAATCTGGCCAAAGCATCTGCGTATCAACGAGCGTAAGGACCTTTTTTCCACTGACGATGGGTAGGAAATGTCACAAGAACAACGGATCTCGTACTGTTTTTACCAGTAAAGCTGCGATCTCCAAATTAAAACAAGATGATTATCCTTGTGGGTTTGTTGCCGTTCAAACACCCACGTTCTGGTGCAGTGCAGGTCAAAGCGCGCTGAAGCCACGCCATACCATAGGAAGATAACAGCCAAGTTGGAGATACGTCCCCGCTCTGGTCTCTGAATGTTTGGATATGAAGCAAATGCATTTCCTTTTCCCCTGACAGGCCTGAAAGCCCTTTGTCAGCTGTTTTATTGCTTTACTTAAAACAAGGACGTCATGTGTTTTACTTAACCGATCGCTTTTATACATCCCAATAAGACGATGCTTTTTTTCCATGACACCGAGTCACTGCTGACTCAGCCTCCGGTTGGGTTACCAGTAAGCCCCGGAGCTTTTTTTTTTTCTGCGAGAAAATAAGCAGTTGATTATTCCTATCTAAAAGCGCTGCTCTGCGGTTGTTGTAGGTGAATTGCCTTCTGTTTAGTTCAGGCTATTCCTCTAATTCAAGTTCATTTGGAATTTCAGCTCTCCTCCCCAGAAGGCAATGCAGCAGTTCTACTAGCGCAAAGTCACTGTCAGCCAGGTTAATGAAATCTATTATTCATAAACTTCACCATAAAATGTATCCATTACCCGTAGGAAAATAATCACTATAAATGTAATTAACCCAATTGCTTTTATTTATTCCTCACAGATGTATTTAAGAATGAAAAGGCCTCTAGCTTAAATGTATTTATTCCAAATTCTTCATCTTAGAACTTGAAACTGACTTTGCCGAATGCATTCCAGGATTAGTTAAGGAATCGTATGGGCCTTTCGTGATGTCTTTTCCAGCCTTGAGCTTTTGGAATCTTTCGTGTTTGGTTTGGTTTGGTTTGAAGGTGTTTCTGCTCTCCCTTCTCTGTGTTTCTGGTTCATCAAACAAAGTAATTACCTCGGGTTTTGGCATTACAATGTCAAATGAGCCATGCCATTGTCAATGCGTCCTGCTATGCTAGAGTATTATTGGATGTCCTCTGCGGCTATTAAATGAAGATAGGAATAGGTTGATTGACCGATCTTAATTTGTTTCTGTATTTTTCTGAAGAAATGAGGTGAAGAATTACCAAAATCAGTGGACAGAACCTTCTCTGTAGCCATCATCTCGTACCAGCCTTGTTCTGCCAGTGTCTGCACAAGCCAGGAAAAGCCAGGCTGTCCTGGTTGGAATCCCAGCTGTGTGCTTCCGATAGTGAGCAAGGAAGGCTTTGTCTCTCGGGCTGAGCCCTGTGGGGCTCGTAGACCTTCAAGGTAAAGTTGCTTGAGTATATTTCTTCACAAAAAATGGTCTGTATTGCAGATCAAGGGGATCATAAATCACATTCCGCTAATACGCCGGTACAGCTCTGTATTCAATAATACAAGGACACTTGTACTCTTTAATATTCTCATTACTTTGTTTCTCTGCTGAGGAAAGACCAATTTCATGAATTAACGGACATTGACATATGAAGGCATTTTCTTAAAAGACCATTTGAAGCTTTCAGGTCTTTTGAAGTAGGCATATGGTGTTTAACAGCAAGGCCATTTTCTCCAAAATTACAGATGGGGCCTCATTAGGTTTTAAAGATTAGAGGTGACCAATCAAGTATGCTCCAGGTGTTTCCTCTACTATAGCTGATCCCTGTTTTTATTAGAAATACGACCTTTATTTTCTTTCCAATCATGTCTGGCAAAATGGTATTGTCACTTATTATCAGCGAATGGGATTTTGGTTTCAGGAATAAACCATGCACGTTCTTAATTGCGCATAAGAGTTTCTTCTCTTCCTCTCCAAAGAACATGGATGACGATGAAGAAGGTAGGAAAAATAATCCCTTGCTAGATTGCAACCACCAAGATTGTGTCACAAAAAATGGAAATTGTCAGTTAGTTCATTTAAAGTAGCATTACTCACGATTTTCAGAAGAGAGTGCTGAAGATTTTAAACCTTCTCTACTCAAAATAATAAGCGCTAAAGAAGCACCCAGCCTTTTAAAAAGGCTTCCTAGAAGAAAAACTTCCATGCTCAAAAATGCGTTAACTCCTGAAAAGAAATGCCGTCATTTCCCCGCAGTGATGATAGCGCAGTCCGTAGAATAGATGTCTGTTGGCCGCCTTAATGTATTGCCTGACCTAATTTTTGTAAAGTGCAACTACTGTATTAGGAATCATCATCCAAATGAGAACGATGGCAGAGGAGTTCTAGTTTTAAAATGATTTATACCAAATGATGGCGTACATAATTCTAAGTAGCTTTTAAAAGGACTGTCTTGCGTCCAATTTGAAAAGGGAAAATAACGCAACACTGAATGCCAAGTAAAATTTTGGTATCTAGAAAAAGATTAGCAAGGGAGACATAAAAGTTTTCATTTTCTCTACCACCATTCTTCTATGGAAAATAAATTTGCTGTCTCACTTGAACTTTCAATCTGCTGGCAACGAATGAACGTGGCCATAGTAGTTAGCTTTAAAAAAAAGCGTACAAAAAAACCCCTCCTCCTTGTCTAGCCTAATTCCCTTGGCTTGCGTGTGGGAAATTCTGAATTTAGCAAATGGAACAAGCGTGGTCTGAATCTGCTCTGTTTGGTAGCAGTTGATAAGTTGTGTCAAAACAGTCCTGCGTACTTGGAATTAAATTCTGCACATTTTTTGAAGGAAACACTTGCAAATATTACCACGCTGCAAAAGTGTCTGAAACAGTTGGTGCTGGTACAACACTGGCCGGGAAGGAATGGAATGAAAATATTTCCCCTCCACCGTCTGCTCTAGGCTTATCAGCTGCTAATGCCATACAGAAACTGGGTCTGTCTATAGCTCACCCATCCGAACTAAAAATATTTTCTTGCATAAACAGTTTTCTTTCCAAAGAAACCTTTCAGCGGTTTGGGCTTTAACCGCCATGCTTTAATTGCAGTCAATTTGTCTCGCCCCAAAACCTCCAATGCATCAAAATCTGCTGCCCTTCACAATTAATAACTTACCATCAGTTGCATCGACATGAATGGAAATACTCCAGGTTCACCGTGGCCCGGTGCAGACTAGTTAGTGACTTCATGTTGGAAAGTATTCAAATTCTCAGTCTAAATGGAGTAGACGCAGAGCATAAATTTAACTTCGTATCCTTGAAGTGTGTACTAAAATATTTTATGCAAATGGCCCAAACACCGCAGACTTCATATGATAAATTTCAATCATTTCTATTGGGAAACCCCAGCGAAGGAAAGAGATCACATGGAAATGAACTCTAGAAAAGTTTACTGTAAACATAAATCAGTATTAAAAAAAATACTTATTTCAGTGGTTTTTGCAGTTCGAAAATGTAATTTTTAAAATTTATTTTAGGGTTGGTTTTTTTTTTTATTTCTTTCTTTTTGCCAAAGACACCCAGGGACTGTGCTTCGTCTCCCACCCCTGTGCTGGACGTGTGGGTCACACCGAGTGTGTAACTCTTGTGGGAAAGCGCGGTTCGTGTTTTCCTCCACGTTCTACGGAGCAAGTGATGCTCAGTCAGCCTCAGGCACTGGGAACGCAACGTGCTCAGCCCACCCCACNGTACAACCATGTAGAAGACATTTCCGTTTTCTGCATTCATCGTGACCCTTCAGATGCTCAGGGCAGCGTTAGGAAGTTGGTCACGAGCCAGAGATACAGGGCGATATGGGGATGATGTCAGGTATGCGCGTCCATCTCCTGCCTGGTACACACAGGAAACAAAGCGACCCTTAGCCAGAGAGAAATCTTCGTCCTTCTCCAGAGATGAAGTCCCGATTAGGTGGTTTACGAGTTTTCTTAACTGTTAATGACTGCACTCTTCTTAGTATTTAGTATTTTGCAAGCATCTTTTTTCCATTTGTGTGTTTTTACATCAGTGTATCTTTGTTTGTTAGCTAGATGAACCTTAGTTTAAGACCCAGTGAAGCAGTTAATTACAAGATCTTATTTAAAACGCACACACGGTTTTGCCACGGTTAATGAAAAAGATATGACTTATTAAAATCGAAATCACTTGTTAAACGTAGAAACGTGTCATTCCCTTAAAGCTGTAATTTGATACAGCACCTAGAAATAACAATGTGGATTTTCTTAAACTAGTTGTTTAGTTAATGGACTGTCTGGGCTTATTTAGATTTATTTTAAGTAAGTGGTAGGCACGTGAAGACAGGTAATACATTAAAAAACAGAGAAATGCGCACACACAAGCACAGAAAAAACTGAATGCAGCTTAACTCTATGTCCCCTCCCGTTTTCTGTCGCCTGTTGGGACCGAGGATTGTGGCCAAAAAAAAATGGGTGTTCTGAGTTCTTGTGGTACAACTGGAGATTGACGTGCCGGAAAACATGTCAGGGAGAGAACAGATTGCTTCCCTTCACTGAAATAGATGATTTAACCTATTTACTATGTATGGCACACAGTTGTTAGTCTTTAAGGAAAAAACCGTTCCCAGGCAGTGCGTGTTTGTTGATACCACTTGCTTCTAAATTTGCACCTCATCAATTCATTATGTAAGGACGTGAGGAAGGAAAGAAGCCTTGTCTTAATTTGTGTAGGTGGATGATAACACGAGGGCTGGCAGAGCAAGAGGACAACCTGGGGTTGAGCCAAGAGCCAAACTTCTAGGAGGGAGAAGGTTGCCCAGAGGTGTTCAAAGCCAGGTTGGACGGGGCTTGGAGCAGCCTGGTGTGGTGGGAGGTGTCCCTGCCCAGGGCAGGGGGTGGCACTGGATGGTCTTTGAGGTCCCTTCCAACCCAAACCATTCTATGACTCTAAGGTGCTGCCTGGAGCACCAGTGTGCTGGGTGGTGATGCGGGTAAATGGCAAAAGGGAAGAAATGGGAAAAGATGGGCCCGATGTCCCCGGCTTTCTGCCCTTCTTCGTTGTGACGTGCCCTCCCACCCTGGATTTGCAGTAGGAATTTCTGAAAGCCGTTTTCGGAGGGATAAAGGGTGAGAAATCCAGTAGCTGTAATTGTCATCACAGGCGTCTGAGAAAGTCACTGAACCATGGAAACTGCAGCTACTTCGGTCTTAAGGCTTTGGCCCTCCATAGCTGCTTCTGTCAAAGGATTTCACACGGCTTTAGCGACATGGATAAGGTTGGCCTCTCAATCCGCCGGGGGAGGAGGAGAACTGAATTACCATTCTGGTTTGCTAAAACGAAGAGCTGTGATGGGCAAATTCATTTTGGCTCAGCTTAAGACACTGATACTCTTGCCTTGCTCAAATCCGTCCCCTTTCCGAACATGTCCCCAGGTGCCAGAAGGAGCGAAAAGGAACGTCATTTTGGCTTTGCTAACTTGGTTTTAGCTTAAACTGTCATTGAAGCTAGGTTTCTGCTAGGGCCAAAGCATGTTGTCTCTGGGGTGGACAACCTCCGGGAGGTGTAGAGAGAATGAGATCTCAAGAGAATGTCACTATATATTTAATAGAGTTGGAGTCCTACGTGCTTCGTCCTGCGTCTCAAGGGAAGTCTGAGACAAATCAATAGAGAAATTCCACTTTTCCTGAATCTGTATTTTGTTGCTTTAGCTCCCGGTTTACTTTAGGATGGAAAAGTGCAATGTGCAGGCCCAGCGTTTTGGGGTTTTTTTTGTTGCTTTTCTAGAAAATAAACTATCTGCAGGTAATAAAAGGCCGTCGAACGCTTTTTAAACAAGCAGCTGAAAACATGGCCATAATTGGGAAGGATTTTGAAGTAGGAGTTATTGAGTCAGGAGAAGCGGAATTTTGTGAGCACATTCCTGAGGGAGTGAGTGGGAGAAATCATTCTTTCTGGTGAGAGCATGAAATAGTGTATATGTGTTTTGAGGTTTTATTAAAAGGTATAGTACGCTTTGCATGATTCCACTCGTTCAGCAAGCTAATTTAAATCCATCTTTTCTATCAATAGGCTAATCAAGAGCTCTGTAAGAGTCACGCACTTGAAATTTTTAGTATTGTGAGATTGTCGTGTTGTTTCAATTTTCCTGTCGCAGTAACACACCTTGGAAATTGCAGATTCAAGGAGAGAATGAGAATTTTTTTTATTTTTTTTTTCCGTACCGAGAGCAGACGGCAAAAAAGAACAATATTTTTTCAGATAGAAAAGCAAAAGAAAAAACAGGTGGATGAACAAAATACAGTGCTTTTTACTTTGTTGGCTCCAGGGTTCTGTTTGGTACCACCAGAATATCTGCAGGTGTATTAGGGGTTGTGTAAATGCCTGAACTGTGCCTGCCTCGATCGGACCGCTGTGGTGCCTTTTCTCTTTACGTCCTTCTGTCGTAGCAGAGCTAGAGGTAGTTTTCTCATTTTTCTTCTGCTGAGATTTGAAAAGTGCCCCACCTTGTACTGATGTGTGAGACCAAGAGGAAAACAAGAGTTTCAGGTGGTGGTGGGCTTTCATAGAATCATGGAATGGTTTGGGTTGGAAGGGACCTTGAAGATCATCTAGTTCCAACCCCCCTGTCATGGGCTTTTTTTTTTTAATTTTTATTTTTTTTTAATTTCCTGAAGAAGACATAACAAACTCTTAACTTCTAATGTTAAAGAACATGGTTTTGAGACTGGGATTGGAATCGGGAACCTAAATGCAGGAACTTGAACCTTGTCTGTCCAATATCCCTTACGAGTCCTGTAGCTGTCAGAAAAAGGAGTCTTTTTTTATTCACCATTAAATTTGCTTCACTGTTCGTTGACTTGGAGACTGAGTCTGCGGAGCAATAGTTCGAGTTCTCACCTGCAGTGTGGCTCGAGACCCCGGTCAGTGAACGTGTTAAAAAGAGCAACTGGTGGAGATGTGGGCTTCCTCCCATCTCAGGCCACAGCGCTAACGATAAAGGCTGACGTGTCTGTCTCTCCTAAGACATTTTCCAATTTAAACTTTTGTAGTATTGTTTCCACTAAAAGGTTGGGTTTCATTGGATTTTCTAATGAATTTTTTTTTTTTTTTTTTAAATGGAAATGCTACTTCACCAGAAAGCTCTCCAGATTTGATTACTCTAACTTTTCAAAAGTGCTTTTAGTGTGCTGGAGAAGTCTAACATGCAGTGGGAAAAGATAGCAACGTGAAGATCCATCCTGACTGTCTACTGCTAGGCTCTTTGTAATATGGGAAACGTGTAGAAGATGCACCGAATTCCTGAAGCCTTGTGGAGAGCTAAATAGGTGCACTCGGGCAAAGCAGTGACATTCATGCAAAAGAAAACCGTATAAACCAGAGCAGAAGGCAAAATCCGAACTTCCTGTGGGTGAATCCGTGAAGCTCATATTAGTTTGGTCCCAGTGACCCCAGGAAGGAACCCCAGTGACCCTGCGAGGCTTTTATTCCAGCGCATAAAATCCTTAAATGTAGCTGATGCAAAGGAAATTGATATGCTCGGAAGGAATACTGATGAGAGATGTTTTCCGGAGCAAATGAAATAAAAAGGAGGCTTGCTCATAAGCAAGTGCTCTAAATCATAGTGAAGCTAACGTCTTAATTTGGAGTTCAGTTCAGAGTTGGGACAGATATTTCCGATCTTGTACAGGGAATGCAGGTAATCTCAGAAGGACAGTAGATGTTTCCTTCTCAAACCAATCGTATGAGCTTAAATTCGAGGATTGCAGTTGACTGTAATTTCAAGCCTGGGTTTTTTTTTTTCCTTTATCCCGCAGGAATGAGAATGAAGACAGATGGGAAAAAGTGGAGAGGGCGAAAAATTAAAAAAAAAAAGAAAAAAGGCGGCACTTTTGAACTGGAAAAGTTTGGAGGCTTCTCCAAAGTGTGGTTAATGCGGACCTGTTTAGGTATGCTGGACTGAGATACTTCCATGGGCTGCATGAAGCGCCTTGCGTTAGGTATTTATTTTTCCGTAATACTACAGAACCTTGTGCACTTTGTGAAGCACTGGATGTTTGCCTGGAATAGCCTCAGAACAGCCCGTGTGCCACTGCCATCTGTAATTCCAGATATGCGATAAGGTACATAGACACACAGCCGTGTTTTTATTTTGCTGGTGGCAGTCAGGATTGGCATTAATCCACAGCAAGAATACAGATGTTCTTCCCTTATTCCTTTTCTTAATTGTATCTTTGGGTGTGGCTAACTTAAGGTATATAAAAAACAAATTAAAAGCTGTTTGAGCTTTACTGCTTCCAATATATCAGGGTACAGTTGTCTCCACGCAGCCTTGATATTAAGTGGGAATTTATTGTCCTTCGAGTTGACGTGTAGCGATGGCAACAAACAGAATTACGGTTGTGGTTTTCCTGTTGGGTTTGGTTGGTTTTTTTTTTTGACCGACAAGGATGATGAATTTCTCATAGCGTATGAGATACAATTTCAAAGAGACAAATGAGGATCGGTCGATGGGTCGGAGAAACGCGGTTCAAAGACCCATAGTTCATAAAATATTTATGTACCGTTAGGAAAATAAAGGGGAAAGGGAGCTTATGTAACATACCAAAGAACTGAAGAGCCAGCATAAAACACGCTTCCGCATCCCACAACTGAACCGAACTTAACCTATTTCAAGAGAAAGTGTGTCCAGCCGTGGCTTTTCTGCAGCTCTCCCAGGCTGTACGCCGTTTCCAAATGTAATAATTCGGTCCTTTGCTATTCTGTTGTTCCTCGGCTGCTGCATCGTTTCCAAGCTCTGCTCGTTGTGACCGAGTGTAGAAAGCTAGCTTGCCGCAAGATTTCCGCCCCCCCCATAATAAAGCAATCTGCAAATGAAGAAAGGGCAGGAGGGAAGCAACATGAGAAAATTTACTGGAAGGTTTAAACTCCAGTGACGTTCCAAAGAAAAAACAAACCAACCAACCCAAATGCCACCACCACCCCCCCAAAGCAGAAAAGAAATCTTAACTTCCAGGCAATAAAAGCCGAGAATTAATTACGCTGTCTGTTAGCTAGCTCGTGGTGTCCTTTCCACTGTTATTACATATCGTCATGTCTAGATTAGATGTTTTTCAAATTTCTTGTGATTTTACATAAGTAGCTATGTGTTTTTTAAAATACTGCGCTTATATAACAAATACCTACCGCTGGCTTTAGGTCTAAAATACTATTAACTGAAAGTTGTAAAGGACAGCGTACAAAAAGTAATGAAAGGCTTAATTTGAAGTTTCAGGTAATGTTAATAACTGGATCAAGCCCTACTGAAATGACAAAGTTCCACTCCCATTTAACGTGGTTTCTGTGGATTTTTCATCTTTCCCTTCTTTCTTTTCTTCCTAACATGGCGCAGCAGTCGCCGTTTCACCGTTCTTACCAGGAGAGATTGATGCGGTTTCCCCAAAGGACCGTCGGTGCTGCTTCCCCGTCGGTTAAATAGATTCTATCAGAAAGATAGAAGAAACTTCATTTTCCCAAGTCAGAGCCAAACCGTATGTTTCGCCCAGACTCTCCGCTCGCCAAGGAATGTGAACTTAGGCTTTACAGATCTTTTGCTGCTATCCCGTTTTGTTGCCGCTGACTCTTCAGCCACCTCTCGCGCGCGCGTTTTTGATTTGGAACACACATACGCGAGCCTGGTTTCGAAAAGCAGATGTTTGACTTTAACGCAAGTAAAAGCTAAGAAGTCGGTCCCGCAATTTATAGCGCGCTGCTCGGGAAAAGCTGGGCGTAAAATGAACTGTTGAGGAATTTCACAGTCATGCAGCCAGATTACTAGAATTCGAAATATATGATGTGCTGAATATTGAACAAGTCAACTGGGACAGTTAAGTGAAGAACTGGTGCGTTTAGGCGGCGTGGTTAAGTTGCTGGGGCATATTCGCAGAAGAGGTTGAAAACGTGGTTCATAGCGTGCACCCACTCCTGTGAGAAACCTGGTTAAGTGATGCTTGATAAGCCCATTGCGCTCAGACGGTGTTGGCAAAGTTGGCCCTGATTTATTAAGCTCAAGTCGTAGGCAGGAAGGAAATGCGGTACAGGAAGTTTCGGGTTTGGTTAACGTAGGTGGATAAAAAAAACTGCAGAGAAAATTGTCAAGACACCAACTTGATCTAGTTTGTGAGTGAAAATCAGTGGGCGCCACGCGTCCAGCTATGGTCTTGCTTTTCTAACCTTTCCCGGTGCCAGGCTGCCTCTTCAGGAGCTCTCCTGTTTTCTGTCTCTGGGGCACTGACCCAAATCACGGACTTTTCTTGTGCCACTGTGGAGCCCCAGGCTGAGACGGGGAAGACCAGGGCTCTTTCTACGGTAACGCCTTCGGTGCTGCGTAACTTGTGTGAGATGCTTTATTTTTCCCTATGCCTGCGTTTAAAATAGGGATGTTGATGTATCTGTTTTGTGGGCCGCTTTGAGACTGCGGAAAGGAAAAGCTGTGTAAATGAGTTATATGTTGTTGCTGCTAATAGGAAAATACAGATAAGAATTTTGTTACCGAGTTAGCTGACAGGCTCCCCGAAGGGTTTACAGCTTCTTCTGGGCTGCTTCCCTCCTATGTGACCCTTTAGAGCTGCGCCAGGAAGACAGATTTGTTCAGTGAATGGAAGAGTCTCATACAAACAGAACGGAGCAGATGTGATGTTCTGATATTCGGCAGTTTTATTAACGTCTTCCCGTTCTCCCAAATGAGGATGGCTCTGTGGTATTGTCACAACTCATCAGCTCTGTGTGGTGATGTACAGTCGTAATGCAGACAATACTACACAATGACAGCAAATGACTGTGCCTGCCTTTGGTTGTGCCGATTTTTCTCCTCCTTTTAACTCTCTTAGCTCCCCAAGAGGAAAGAAATACTTTGTCTTCTCATTCATGACCGATACGAAGCGTGCCTGATGCTTCTTTCTTCTCCTTCCCTGTTTTCCCTTTTCAATCCCCACAACTCCCGTATTCCTCTTCCCGCACAGAGATGAATGTTGAAAAGAACAAGAACAGACTCTAAATGAGGATGCTTCCTTTGTTTGGCATTACAGCATTTTGTTAATTTTGCCATGATTATTAACCAGTGAAATCCGTAATTTCACAACCTTGGAAGGACGTAAGTGATTAGTGAGCCACAAGTTACTTGACACTGATTGAGTAATGTTCCACGTAGTTAATTGCGCTTGAAAAGGAGTGATGGGGTATGGGCTTACGGTCGTCTTTGTCAACAAATGCATGGCTTTTACAAGAAACCCGAAGGTTGAAGATCAAATGTGTAGGAGTTGCTTTTCTTTAATGGTGATAATTTTGGTTTGGGACCTCTGAGAAAACAGAGTATGCCCTTTTAATTTCCCTTTTGCAAAAGTGGGGGGGGGGGGAATGGGGAAGGACTACATCATTTATGTATTTACTTATATGATATACAGTTCTACTGGGGCAAGAGGATTACAAGTCAAAATAGAGAACGATGTACTGATCTCCTTTGTCAAAAACAAGCGTTGTGGACAGCGTACATATTTTGTCCTAATAAAAAAGCTGCCATGCTACTCGAAGGACCTAGATGTCATTTTAGACCTCCCCACGCACACACAAGTGTGCATAAGCTTGTACCCACCTGAACAAATTCAGTTGCCCTGGCTGGAGTGCCGGGGTTACGGAAAAATATTGAAGGACCAGTTTGTTGTTTTTTTTAAAGGAAGCTTAATAATGCAGATTGGGAACCGGTGGTCTTCTTTTTTAGTTGCTGTAACTTGTATTGATTTCATGGAGGTTTAGGGACGTGTTTTTGAGAATCCCATTAGGCACCTGTTTGTGTCTTTAGCTGTCAAAACATTTATAGACGGGTTTCTAAAATTCTTGTGATGTTGTAAAGGCTGGAAGTGCCCGTGAGCGTCAGTTCAAGAACAGGCAGTTCTTTAACTCCATCCTGTTCAAGAGAGCTCTACTATCTCCAAGGAATTCAAGCAGGTGTGAAAGGTTTGTCCATACAAAGGGATCTTCCCAAGTCAGACCTCTATAGCTATGTAATGAAGCAAACACTTTGATAAATGCTGAATGTGTTTCCCTTTCACCTTAACAACTAATGTTTCCCAAAGAGTCATTATTCTACCTTTTCTTTTCAATTTTTAAAAGGGTTTTATTCCTCACAGCTCCAAAAGAAATCTTTGAGAAAGTAAATGCCTCGCATTCTAAAAGATCACGATTTAAATTACTCCAGTTTTTCTTAATTGTTTTTAATTTACAATATTATGTTGGTTTTTGTCTTTCAACTGTTGAAGTTAGTGATGGAAATTCGTGGGCTAAGACAATGTATGCAATCAATTAGTAACACAACACCATAATTTACGCTCACTCTTTCTATGTAATACACACGTGTGGGAAGTAGGGAACTCAAGAATAAGAACAGCACAGAGCTGAACGAGAGAAATATAAATATAGGACCATCTTTTGGTGTGACTGTAGAACAAAAAGGGTTACTATCAGGGGTCCATCTGGTAGCGACCCATTTGAGTGCCTTAGAATGTGGAAAGGGCAGCTTGGTCCAAAGTACCAAAATAAGAGATCCGAATAAGGGCCCTGTGAAGTCAGTGAAAACGTCATAGAATCATAGAATGGTTCGGGTTGGAAGGGACCTTAAAGACCATCCAGTTCCAAGCCCCCTGCCCTGGGCAGGGACACCTCCCACCAGACCAGGTTACTCCAGGCCCCGTCCAACCTGGCCTTGAACCCCTCCAGGGATGGGGCAGCCACAGCTTCTCTGGGCAACCTGGGCCAGGGGCTCACCTCCCTCACAGCAAAGAATTTCTTCCTCAGACCTCATCTAAATCCACCTTCTTTCAGTTTAAAACCGTCCCCCCTTGTCCTGTGGCTCCCCTCCCTGCTCCAGAGTCCCTCCCCAGCTTTCCTGGAGCCCCTTTAGGGACTGGCAGGGGCTGGAAGGTCTCCCCGGAGCCTTCTCTTCTCCAGGCTGAACCCCCCCAGCTCTCTCAGCCTGTCCTCACAGCAGAGGGGCTCCAGCCCTCCCAGCATCTCCGGGGCCTCCTCTGGACCCGTTCCAACAGCTCCGTGTCCTTCATGTGCTGAGGACTCCTTAACTTTGATATCTGAATCAGGCTGATAATCCCATCCACCTCTGCCAACTTACTCCTTGCCTTGAAGTTCTTCTATAGGATAGTATAGAATATTATACGTCTAGAATAGAATACCTCCCTCAATATGAGTGATACTCTCCTGAAAATTTTTATCTGTCCTTAAATCACTTACCACAGGGTATGTGATGCTAACATTGCTCTATTAAACAAATACTTTCAGGCAGGGGGGGAAAAGCCCTGCAGAAGGCAGGCGTACAGCGTTGATGGCACCAGTACATAGGTTCCATGAATGTACTAGGATGTAATTGTTTAATATATTGAATGCATACTGCCAAGACCTTGTGTGTGTCCGATTCATGCCTCGCTTATGCTTAATTCAGCTCGCTCTGCTACATGAGTCATTCTTGTGGTATTCTGTCTGGGATCAAAATCACCTGCTAACAGCTTAAATAAGGCACGGTTTCATTAATATATTGACATTTTATAGCAAATATTTTACGTGTGCTTTGTCTGGTTTTAGACATAATTGCTATACGTGTAAGAGACGCGGTTTCTAGATTTTTGTTGGACTAGCAATGATTAGGCACCTGTTTCCATTCACCCCCTGTCTTACACTCTGTTTTATTTCCCGGCCTGTTGCGCTGCGGCCTCAGTTTCTGTTAGGCTTTTTGGGCCCTCGGAAGGGTGTAAATGAGAAATTACCGATCGTTAGAAAGGATTAGAGAGCGCAGCGGTGACATCCAAGATAGCACTACTGGTTTTGCTAAGCCGGATTTAGGAGGGAAGTAAAGAAGCGTTTACCCGAATCACTTCATTATTCAGTCGCAGGGAGGTCTGGAAACAGCCGTGCTGTTAACCCCCGGCCCTTATTAACTCGAGTTTCTTCTCGTCTGTGGTGCAGGAGACTGAGGGGAAGGGACAAGTGTAGGAGGATGGTGGGAGGGAGTTTCCTAGTGCCCCGTGCCCTGGCGTCGTGCAGCCATCAAACCCGTGGGCTGCCATCCATCACCGAAATGGAGAGCTTTCTGATTTGCAGCCTTATGGGTGTTTTCCTGGCTTTTGCCTAATTTGGACAGAGCGCAGAGACAGCGACTCGCATCCCTTGGGTGGAGAAGCAGCGAACGGCCCTAGGAAGCAGCGTCCTCCAGGGTGGGAGGCAGCCTGGGGGAGCTGGATCTCAGGGAATTTCAGTATTTGCTCCTGTTGGAAGGGACGGGTTGCAGTGAGCTGGGCACGGTACCTGCCGAAGCTGTTTTGGTGCTTTTGAGTTCCAACATACGGAGCTTTTAAGAGAGAAAGAAACCGATGACCACAGCGTTTAGAGATACATGGGAAAAGAGTTCAGTTTGTCTTCATGCTTTTATTGCTCTACAGAAATTTAAAGATCCCTAAGGAATGGCATCGTGCTTTGAATAGAGCCGTTTTCCTTTCCTTTTTATACCGCATTATACCGTGTGTAATATCCCTGATGTGTGTGTTAAAAGTTGTCACGTAGATGACTGCCAGCCCTGAAACCCCGCTGCCCGCTCCTCCCTCCCTCTGCTGCGGAAGCACACCCACGTCCCCATCCACGCGGGGAACGGCAGCGAAAGCGTTTCACTTCCGTGTTGAATCTCCCCTGCGAATAAACAAAGCTGTTTTGTTTCCCCGCGTTGTCAATCAGGAGCCTTGCATCGGGTTAATAAAATACTTCATCACCTTAATCCGTTATTGCTTTGGGAGCGCCTTCGACACCGGCCATTGTCTTAACCAAAAGTGGCCTTGCACGTTCGGGAAAATGGGTTTTAATACCATATTTCTCAAGTGAATCGGGAAGGAGGAAAGAAAATCCAGCAGCGCTAAGGACAATCTGAATTCAACGAGGGAGCAGGATCCAGCTCCGTAGCCGGCAATACGTGACAGAATTCGTACGTAACTGCCGGGAATCATGGTAAATAAGTAGATGCTTCAAAGCACTCTGTCTTAACAAATCCAGTTACAAACTGGTTTCTAGCATCAGGGTGAGGCTCCTTTGCCAGTGTTTTTTATCAGAAGATTAAAAAGCCCGTTTTGAGCGTTAGCCGCGTTGCAGAGCGGCCCCTGTGCCGTCCCTGCTTAAAGGGATGGGAAACACAAAAGCCTGAAGAAACTAACATAAAGGTGTCAGAAGGACAAAAGAATTGGAGGTCGGTTGCAGTGCTCGGGCTAAAAACTATGCAAGACCCAGAAGAAAGCGTGTCTCTTGGCTCCCAGCCCTCTCTTTCAAGTCAAGGTTATTCCTTTTGCTAATGATTCAGTGCCGCTGCTGCTGCCAGTAAATGTCAGCCCAGAAAGAACTCCCTGCGTTGTTGAAAAGTCAGAATGTCTGGTTTTTTCTTCAATCCAGATAAAGATGTTCTTCATATTCTCAGGGCCGTAGCTTCTCTTGGAGGATTACCTCGGTTCTAGCAGAAGCTCTGCGGGATTCCTGGCTTGTGTCTCTCCCAGGATACTCGTGGAGGCGGCGGCGAAGGGCATCTTTATCTCGCTGATAAGGGCATCCTTATCTCGCTGCTGTTACAGATCTTCAACAGGAGGTCTCTGGGTGGACATTGCAGTCATGGAAAACCTAAAGTGATGTTGCTGAAGTGGATTGAGTGGATTGCGCGCTCTCACTTTTTCAGTTTTGAGTAACCGCTTATCGCTTAACATGCAACTGGTGTGTCAGCAGTATCAATTAGGAGCGTCTGGAAATGCGTAATTAAGCTTTAAACATCCATGTTCAGCTGAGTCGTGTTGCTGTAGGTGGATATCCTGCTGTGCTGAATTGCTGCGTGAGATATGGGAGACGAAGGCGGAGATAATAATTTCCTTTTGATGCAAATGTACGTGTTTTACAATAACGTTCTACGATAGACCGCATTAAGCAGAACAAATAGAATAGCAAAGTTGAGATGAAACGGAAATAATCATCCAAGAATCTAGAAAAGGGGTTTCATGCATTAATTCAGGGATTCATTTTCATGTTTCGATGACACTGAGCAAAAATCTGTCTAAAAGAGCAGTCAGTTGAAATTTATGGAATCAATCCTATTTAAGTAAGTACATATTGATGAAGGGGGCTAGGACCTGTTCCTTCCTGTAATAGGTGCTTGAAGACAGTTGAGCTTGAGGCATATCATAGAGCAGGATAACAGGAATATTACAAATACTAAAGAGAGATCGTGGCCATTACCACTTGATTAGCATACTCTCAATAATAATTTATCTCTAATTTTAAATTAGAGTCTTCAAGACTAATCTAAGGTTTCAGTAGAAACTTAATGGCTTATGATATACATAAGCTCAATAAAGCGATGAAACTATGACATTCTCCAATGTCATGCTCAGGAATAATACGTTTATGTAGTTGTTCCACGGTTAATGGAAAATTATAACTTTCCCAAAGTTTGGATGTTGTGTGAAGGTATCTAAAACACTTGAGATGTTTCTGAAGCTCCAAACAATCCTGATTTTTGTTCAGTGCCATAATGTTCTTTAATTACAAAGCAATTATCTCTCTCAAATGATATAATATAAAACAACCAGCATATAAAAAACGGTAGTTGTTAACCTATATTTTACATCTTGTCATTTTGTTACCTCAGTCGTCCTTGCTGTCAATTCAAGGTCATTTTACAGCATTTACATTGATATAGACTCTTAAGTACTGCATATATGAATAATACATAAGGGCAACATTAGTTCAGAAATAGTAATAAATGGTCAAAATGGCTACTTCAGTTAACGTGTAAGGTGAGAAAATAACCGTTTGGCTGTTCCCTAAAGGACGGCTATCAAGTACGTCATGTTTATGAAAGATGTCTCGTTACGAAAGCCAACCACATAATGAATGTCTTTGACGTCCCTTAGGTGCGTTCACTGAAAAAATTCTTCTAATGAACTAATTTTCCTACGAGTTGCAGCCTTGAGAATTTTTGCTGAAAAATATTTCACGCGTGTACGTGGCAATTTTTTTTTATTTATTTTTTTTTCTGGTGATGTAAAAACGTCTATTATTTACCCATTACTGTAGTCTGTTAGGCAGAACGCTTCAGTGAGACACGTTGAAATTTACTCGTCTGTAAGAATGACTAGTCCAGGGTATGAATAGTACCTGAGATGATATTTTCTCCAGCGCAGCAGCGAACACGCAGGTTAAAACGAAGGCCGCTTTTACACACTTGCAACGCTCAGGGGTTACGTGCTGTAGCAGAAGAGAAGGCCCTTTTACAGACCGGTCTGGGCCGTGTCCCTCTCCTGGCGTGCTGGTCTCGTCCCGCTTCACGCAGTGCTCGCGGCAGGGTCCGCAGACCGCTTTCTGAAGTTCCCGAGGGGGCAGTTCTTCTGCCTGGCAGTTTATGGCTTTGCGACTCCGTTTATCTCATTTTCTCCTGGTTTTCCTCCTGTAAAAAGTGACTGAAGCAGGACTAAAGAACTCATCCCTTACGAACGAATTGGTTTTCCTTTGCCATTTGCAACTTCAGAGAAATACGCAGGGACGGCCAGTTTGTGTGAACTCTTCTTGCCAGTGTAGCTCCGGTATACTGAGCTCCCAGCGCTGCGTTGCTTTTCCTTGCAACATGTTGATTAGGTGTAATATCCGATGGGATCTATTTTTGCTGAGAGCCCAGGATTTGGTGGCAACGTCTGGATTTGTGGTTGGCATGCGAAGTATTTAGTTAAATTGTTTTCTTTTCACGTCACTTAACGTGTAGACATGAAACCGAGAGCGCTGATGATGCAATGGCACATTTTTATTTTTATTTTTGCCTCCCTCTTTTTTTTTTTTTCTAAATGAATAACGTTCGGCGATAAAGTTGGAAGCGTTGTGCTCTGTTTCCACAGCTGCGGCGAGCTGGGAGCAAAGAAAACAATAGCTGCATACACACATCTGCATTCCAGCTGCTGCCGACTCCCACGTTCTCCTTTATCCTCTCCGTCCTCCCATCTGAGCAGATAAATTGCCTCAATGACAGGAAAGGTTAGTGGCGGATGTGCTGCCAGTTTAATAACGTTTTTGTAAAAAACAGGGATTAGTGTCCCAAAATACTAATTACAACTTAATTTGCGGGTGTGATTTAAAGCGGAAACTTCCACTTGAGTTCCATTAGATGATTTTTGTTTTTCCCTGCCCTTGCGGCCGGGGAGAGTAACCCCGAGGAAACGCGGATGAAGGTTGCTGGGTTTTTTTTTTCTCTCCCAGCTTGGTTCCGCAGTCGGTTGTTTTCTTTTTAAAGCTGGCAATTCTAGAGACGACCGTTTCTTTCCCGCTGTTCGCCAAGCTCTGCCTCGCTGATGGGGCGCCAGTTGGGTCACCAGGAGTTGGGGAGATGAAAGAGAGTCGAGCCGGTGCGTATCCTTGAGATGCAAAATCGACCGAAATATAGAGCCAGCAAAAAAACTACATTTTCTGGCTTGGTGCTCCAGCTTTCTAGCAGCCGGATCCATCGCTGTGCCGGGCCTTCTGAACCACCACAAAGATTTTACTGGAAGGCCCTCTGGTTCTTGCTGTTGGTAAATGTTTATCCTTCTTCATGTAACTCCGGGTGGCATTTTTAGGTGCCGGATGATAAAAATACATGTGCAGAGTAAGCGATATAGCAGTGTAAGGACGTTACTCAAATGACCAGATGTCAGGGCTTGCGTGAGGTCGGAGTTTCCGAATGACTTGGAGGTTGAGTGAATGCATCAAAATCCAAATGGCATTCGGGTAAACAAGGATACCTCAACTCCTCTAGGTCCTTGCAAAAAGGTAATTGGAACAAAATTGACATTATTAGTCCACGAATTAATCGCTGCTTTTTTACTATTCTTTTCCTGTATTTGCCGGAAGAGTCTTAGCTGATGTAAAAACACAAAAAACCACCACCGCTCCCCAAAAACTTGAAAGTGGGGCAAGATTCAGAATCTTTCAAGTTATACGTTTGCAGTAGCACTGCCAGGGTGATAAAACAGGAAATAATCAGAGTTAGACTTTTTATGTAAACACTTGGTTTAGAAGTGGGTATTTTCCTGCCCTGATTTATAAGCACATAAAAATTCAAGGAATATGGCTGAGGATGAAATGAACGTGTGTATGTCTGTGTGTGAAAACTCCAGTTTTGTTTTACGTGCTGGCACAGTGAAAGTCTGCGAAGGTTCAGAGCTCACGTTTCGTCTTTAACGTTGCGTTTGCTTCTCCGATCCGTCTGCGTTCATAACCCGCCTCCCCCCACCCCCCCTCCCAAAAAATCTTAAAGTTCAAATTAGGAGGTAAAAATGGTTAAATGATCATATAGAATGGCTTGGGTTGGAAGGGACCTCAAAGCCCATCCCGTTCCACCCCCCTGCCCTGGGCAGGGACACCTCCCACCAGCCCAGGTTGCTCCAAGCCCCGTCCAACCTCCAGGGATGGGGCAGCCACAACGTGATAGATTCGTAGAGGTTTTTTTCTGCCAGGAACCAGGACTACGGGGACCAGTGGGGTTTGTGTCTACTTCAGAAAACGGACAGTCTTTGCCTCCCTCAAATTTCTAAAAAAAAAAAAAATAAAAATTAAGCGGAGTTGGTCAGGCTGTGGGATGGTATTGTGTGTGCCACTTGCTGCAGCAGAGCTCATCTGAACCCTCCAGCCATAACTCGCATCCCAGTGAGGAACTGCCTCCATACTCTGGTAATAAACTTTGCTCCTCTTTTGTTCTACGAGGAGATTTTCTTCTGTAATTCCTGCAGCCACCATCTCAGAGGAGTAACTCCCTAGCTAGAGTACCATTTGCACTTATCCTATCCTATCGTATTCATATCTGATTCAAACCACTGGGACAATATTCTAGATATGCAAAATATCTTACCCGCAATCTTAAGCAGGTAGAAGAATAGGCCGCGTAAACCAATACATCCTTTCTACCCTTACTTTATATTGTTCAGCAAAAGGGTACTTTATGTGACAGATCGTGTTCTAATGTAGAAGGCATTTCCTTCACTCCTTGGTGGTGTTTAGAATTTTAACCAGGACAAAATGCGGCACGGCTGACTGGAGAGTTATTTCCATACCTTTAGCGTCGCTCGTGTTCATGGCACAAACTTTGATTGCTTACTTTGGTGCTGTTTCAGCCAACTACCTGGCTGCAATCACATTCTTATTTAAACTATATGTTGAGCTGAAGCCTTGGCTGTAACTTTACTTTGGAACCAAGTATCCGGAACTTCGGGCAGAAGGAACCCTCTTTTCTCCCGCGCTGCTGCACAGCTGCTGTTTTTGAAAAACAAACTGTAACTTATATAGTATAGGCTTAGGGCTCCTTGAGATTGTTTCTGAGAAGCATGAAATATATGAAATAATTCATATATTGCACAAAACCCCAAACTTTTGTCCTAGCATTTAGTCCCATGGACTAGTACACAGTTGCCGTAGACCATCAGTACTGAAGAACTGTGATTGACGGAGTTTAGCTAAACCTGGTTTTGTCTAGAGCAGATATTCAGACTTGTTACCGTAATAAATGCTGAGATGCCGGCTGCCTGCTTTTGCTCTCGTGGAAGCAGGGGAAGTGGAAGTTAGCAAAGGCAAGACCGGTCGCCCGTCTCTAAGTTAGGGAAAGACTGGAAATAAGGTGTGAAAATTTAGAAAGCATCAGTAAATTTACTAAGTACAAAAGGAGAAAGAAGCACCGTGGCTACGGGCTACGGCTTGCGTTGCCACCGGTCTGAAGGGACGGTGAATTGATGCTCGCTGGCTGCTTTGCAGCAATTCGTGTCCGGCTGCAATAGCTTCGTTTGCATCTCATTAAAAATCAGCTTAGCGCTTTCTCTCTGCCCCAGTGCCTCCTGTATCAACCTGCCCCTTTTCCAGCTTTGCTCTCTGATTTTAATTTTTAAAACCTTAGCAGATTCAGTGTAAAACATTGAGTTCTTATGGCAAATGTTTCCGATGCAGCATCGTTTTCGTGTGATTTTTGATTATTTTTTTTATTATTTTTTTTTCCCACGTTGGTCCATGTCTGATCCAGGAACTTTGCATCTCTCTGCCGTGCTCTTCACCAGCCTGTCCGGAGGGCTGGAAGCAGGAGAGCTTCTGGCCAGCTTCTGCTTCCCTCGCGAGCGTCTTACAGAGCTCAAAACAACTCGGAGGTAAATGAGACCAAACGTATCTGTCCAAAAGAACAGCTTTTTCAAAGGATTAGGGTTCACAGGCTCCATGCTAAAGCCTCCGTCCACTATAAAGAAGTCTTTATGATTTCTGTTTTCTCTTACTGGTCTTACGCTTCTAATGATTTGCTGGTGGCAATGGGATGGTGGGTTGGTTTTTTTTCTCCCCACTCACCTGGACCACTGGGGACTGGAGACCTCCAAGCAAAAAGTGTCATCGCTTTCTATATTCTTTGCTCATCTGGAGTAGCTGTATTTCTAGCTGTCGTGCTATACAAACAGTTTCGGGTAAGGTGTCAAAGGCTGTTCTTTAGCAGTCCCTAAACCTACTTTATAGGGTTTATATGGGAGCTCCTTGCTGTATTTTTTTTTTTAACAAGGAAATGCGTAATCATCAATAACGATCCCTTTAATTAATGTAGGCTGCATACCTCCGTGCTATTGCTCTGTTTGCACCTCCTTCTGGCCGATGATTTTTTTTTTTTTTTAAATTTAAAATATTATTTTCTAAATCCTAGGCTAGAGTTTATTATTTTAAAAATTGAGAAAATTTGTTCAACATATCCTCAGCTACGCAAGCGTAATAAAAATACATTTTCCACATGTACTGACTAGAAATATGCTAGCAAAAGTTCCTGAAATCAGAAGCTTCAAACTGTGCTGCTTTGTTGATCCTCAGCGAGCCTTAAAAGAATCTCGGTTTGGAGACAATTGCTGCAGTATTTTAAAATTGTGAAAGCTGAAAATCCAGAGTTTTGTACATGCACATGACAAAATTAGAAACATCCCGGCTTCGTTCTCAGTCCAGAACCCACCCCGGAGTTAAGGGGGGAAAATACTGAGTAGAAAACTCCTTAGGGAAACTTGTTTTAAGGAAAACTGGTTTGGCCTACGTATGTGTAAGACTGGCTGAGCACCACGGGGAGGTGAGGCATGCCAGGAGAATCTCTTCTGCCAGACAGAGCCCCGTCCTTGCGCTCTGCTTCAGGGGAATAGCAGTGAAAATGTGCAAAGATTACGGCCGCGGATCCACTTCTCGACTCCGGTTTGCTCTCCAGATGAGAACTGGGAAACTAATTCAGCCTTACTGAGGACATCAGGAGGGGGAGATTAAGCCTCCAAACGTTAATGCATTCCTCAAGCTCAGGTCAAATTGACTTTAGTGTCCCCGTGGTGATTTACAGCCACAAAGACTCTGGCACTCGAATGTACAGTTGACCTTTAACAACTTAATGCTCTCTGCACCTGGAGACTGGAGGTAGGAGTAACGTAAAAGCCGCTGGCTTTGTGTCTTTCTAGATTAAAACAGGAAGGGAAGTCACGTTGGAAAGCAGTATCGTGAGCTCAGACTTAGGATGGAGGGTTTATTTGTTTGTTTATTTGTTTTCAGAAACCTCTGGAATATTTCTCCCAGCATCCCAGCGGCAAAGGGCCTGTGAAGTCACCAAGATACTCCCTCGGGGAGTCCCTTGCTTTAAAGTTTCCACTACAAACAAGTAAATAAAGCAGTGCAACGGTCAACTAGCATGAAACAGCTGCCTTGGCTGGAACGGTCATCGCACTGTTCCTACCGGAAACATCTGAACCACTACCCTGCTAGTGAAATACGAGTAGAAGTGCAAAGAGCCATCCCCGTGTAGAGAGGAGAAATTAATTTTCAATTATTAGCTGAACGTTTCACTGGGTTTTCTTCACTTTATTTGGTTCCCCGCTCCGCAAATTTCAAATTTCAGGTTTCTAACAGAGACAGACATGGTCTAGAAACTCGGAGGGGTCAGGAGAAAGAAAGCATAGTACATCCGTATCAAGTATTCACAAGTCTTGAATATATATATTCTTCATATACCTATATATTTACACACTTTACATACCTTTCTTATATGAACATATATATACTTTATACGGAATATTATCAGTTCATTACCTTTATGTAAAGACTGTCCGTAAAGGTCAAAGCCTAAAAAACTATGGAACAAGATTCGGTGGCTTGTCAGCATTTGCTTGTATTTAACTGTTTACTAGTGTTGTAATTATCGTAATGAATTCCAGACTGTTCACGATCATAACTTGCTTTCTGCATTGGGGATTAAATTCAACCAATTTATTCTAAAGAACTAGCTAGTCTTGTGGTGGAAAGCGATGAAATCTATAGCACGTATTTCACAGACGTTTCGTGGCAGTTAGTGGCCTCATGAGTTCATCCTCTAGAGAACTCCCCCTAAATCGGCATCTGCCTCTTGTTTCCTTTATGTTTCGCCTTGTTCAGTTTTTTTTCCTTCTCTTGCACGGTATAAATAGTGTTGCAAAACAGTCATGTTGTTGAGAAGCTCTTCCTGTTGCTATTAATGCCATTTACTTCCATATAATAACTGTCTTTTGCTCAGATTACTTTGTTTTCCCCTGAATGGTCCGCAAGTCCTTTGAAAAAGCAAAATACTTTCACTGAAAAAGTAATGTTGGCACATAATGGATCAATTAGGAAGGCACGCGGCGCAGAAGAGTGAAACACATCTTCACCTTTTTTGTCATAGTAAAGAATATTCCGATGATGAGAGGTTGATATGTCTTTGAAACGTTTCTACAGTTGAAATACTTAAAATGGATTATTTTGCAGGTGCCTCTTTTTTACGTACATGAATATAAAGATGTCCGTCGATTCGGACGTGTGCGTAGATGTATATGGAGAAGCAGAGCTGTGCCGTAAATAGCGCAGACACGCGCATATGGGAAGCACACCGAAGGCTCGTGAAAAAAGGCAGCGGCAGAGGGTTGAAGCAGGACCGCTGTCGGTGCGGTGTAGCCGGCATATCGAATAACGTGCTGAGGGGACTGCCGAAAATATAAAATACATTGCTGTATGCCAGATATTTTCCTAAGAAGAATATGTATAACTGAGGCTAATTCTTGATATTTTTTCGCTTCGGCGTTTGTCAGATTAACAGCCTAGGAATTTCATGCTTGGGTATATAATTGAACAACCCTAGCTGGGGAAGCCACGTGGTGGTTATGAATTCTTTATGATAATTGACTTTGTATGAATATCGGACTTTCGGTGTAGGCTTTGTCAAGAGGCACGTTGGTTTGCAACGTGTTGCAAATTCTGTTGCCTGTTCGCCCCGGGAGAAGGGTGGAAGGATCTCTATTGCAACAACATGGCTTTTTTTTTTTGGAGAAAATTCTGATTTCCAGCAAAATGAGCTTATCAGGACAGGAGAAACTGTCCGGCTGGGACTGGGGGTTAATCTCAAGATAGAGGAGGCCGTCAAGGTTTACGAAAGCAGAAGCCACTTAGTAAAATCGCAGGGTGGGGGCAAGGACTTTTTTTGGTTGGATCATAGAATCACGGAATGGTTTGGGTTGGAAAGGACGGTTAAAAGCCATCCAGTGCCACCCCCCTGCCCTGGGCAGGGACACCTCCCACCAGCCCAGGTTGCTCCAAGCCCCGTCCGACCTGGCCTTGAACCCCTCCAGGGATGGGGCCTATATAATATTCCCTCAAATAAGGGGAATTTACTAAAAGAGTTTAACAAGGCAGAGGAAAGAGAAGGGGAAGGGAATGAAATGTCTTGTGAACGAGTCCCTGAGGGCTCTCAAAGACGGAGTGAACTGAAGTGCGGGGCACTGCCGTTAAGTCAGCCTGGTCTCCTTATTGTAGTGTACCTGCTTTAACAGGAGAAGAGTATTATACTTGAATCACGGGAAAGATGTGAGTATTTGTGTGTGCGTGACGTTCCTTTTACAAAAGCAAAGTGTAGGTCCCAGAAACCCCTAGTTTTGAGCATACACTTTAACTCCTGCAGTACCTCCTGGGCCAGCACCAGCTCGCGAGCGCGGGGACAACTGGATGGCGGGGCTCCAGGTCCACAGGCTGGTGACAGGAGCAATGCTCCCAGACGGTGCCAGAGAGACATCGGAAAGCAGCAGCGTTACAGCGTGTGCTGGGTACGGGCTAGCTTCAAGCAGAGGAGCGCAACACCCAGAGCTTCTGCAATAAATTAGTTAGGCTGGAGCTTCTGGTTCTGTGGAAATAAGTTGAAGAATGAAATGGGAGTTACACAGTTATTACAGATTGGCAGGCGTTAAAGACATCTACGGTGCCTTCTAAGATCTTGGCCAGGAAGACATCATATAAAAGCAGACTTTAAGTTATTTATGGACAGGCAGGGCCTAATGTTTTTAATTTTCTAGATAGCTCAGGAGGCCCGTCAGATTGGCAATACTAGCAGAATGTGTCAGGACGTCCCAACTCCTACTGCCACAAATTAATAAAAAAAGTGGATGTGGGGGACGATTCACAGTATTGGTGGACCTCGCTGTTGTATTCGTGACTGAGGATTGAATCAATTCTCACACTCTTTGGTTTACAACGCGCTGCTACGTTTTATTTTTTAGTGTCAAACTGATATAAATGGATTTGTCCTTGATTTTTGATACATACTGCTGGCCATGCTGAATTCATTTTCTGATCATCTGGAGGCCATATGTATTCTTTACACATAGACTGTACGGCACTGCAGAATTTATTATCCTATCCTTTAAATATACTGCTGTTACATGCTCAAAGTCCAGCATATTTATATGCTGGAGATACGTTTACCACTAGGAAATCATGAGGCATTGTAAAAATTATATTTATCCACGTAATATTCTATAATCATTGGTGAATGGGGACATGTGAAAGCTTTCTGCGGAGGGAAAAAAAAGTACTTCAGAGTATCTGCGCTCCGGTATATATAGGTATTTTGACTAGCTCAGGTCATGGAGGGAAACATTTGATGGAACAATTGGGCAAGGACAGAAAACGACTGCCGAACACGAGAAACAGTGATGGAATTATCGCTTCCTTTCGAGTGATCGCTCATAAACCTCTTTCACTGGAACCGCGGATGCGTCTTTGAGTTTTGGCCGGGATATTTGCTTTTCACGCGTCCTTATGCCTCTTACTCAGGAGATAAATGCTGGAGCGCGGGACTGTAGGTGTTCCATCATGCGCGTGCTGACGACTGGCTCGGTTGCTATAATGTTAGTAATATCTCTGCTAAGTCACAGCCCGTGTGCCTATCGCATGATGGATGAGCGTAATACAGAAGGGATACCGGAAAGGTCTGTGAGTTTGACTGCTGACTTTGAAACAGTCATGCCCAAAATAATGGTTCACGGGCAGCACGTTGCCTCTGAGGTCCTTTGGCATTGCTCACAGCTACAAGGGAGTTAATTTCAGATGAGGCCTGCGGGGAGGGAAGCTTGCGATGCTGCTGTGTCATGTTTCTTGTTCAGTATTGTTGCCCGCTGGCCGAAGGATCAGGGGGGGAACTGCTCTTAAACTCTTGCGAAGCGAAACAGATGCCGTTCTCCTGTTTCAGCAGATGTAATAGTATGACCTCGTTGGTTTTTGACATAGGCGCTTCCAGATATTTCCAGAGAAAATTGCTGCGTGCATAGGAATATTTTTCCATCACAGCAGGTGTCCATGTGTAAGGTGCAGCGTGTTTCTTTCCCCTCCCCACCCCACCTGATGCCTGTCTCCTCCTTGTCCCCAGGTACCAGATACACACCGGCCTGCAGCACTCCATCATACGGCCAACCCAGCCCAACTGCTTACCTCTGGACAACGTCACGCTACCTCAGAAGCTGAAGGAGGTTGGTTACTCCACGCACATGGTTGGCAAGTGGCACTTGGGGTTTTACCGCAGAGAATGCATGCCCACGCAGAGAGGGTTTGACACTTTCTTCGGCTCGCTCTTAGGCAGCGGCGACTATTACACTCACTTCAAATGCGACAGCCCCGGGATATGTGGCTATGACCTGTACGAGAACGACAACGCAGCTTGGGATCATGACAACGGCATCTACTCGACGCAGATGTACACACAAAAAGTACAACAAATCTTAGCTTCTCATAACCCCAGGAAACCTATATTCTTATATATTGCTTACCAAGCTGTCCATTCGCCTCTTCAGGCCCCAGGCAAGTATTTTGAACATTATCGATCGATCAATAACATCAACAGGCGAAGATACGCTGCGATGCTTGCTTGCTTGGATGAAGCCATAAACAATGTGACCCTTGCTTTAAAGAGGTATGGTTACTACGAGAATAGCATTATCATATATTCTTCAGATAATGGTGGGCAGCCAATGGCCGGAGGCAGTAACTGGCCTCTCCGAGGAAGCAAAGGGACCTATTGGGAAGGAGGCATCCGTGCTGTTGGCTTTGTCCATAGCCCCCTTCTGAAAAACAAAGGGTCTGTGTGTAAGGAGCTTGTGCACATCACGGACTGGTTCCCCACTTTGATCACGCTGGCAGAAGGGCAGATCGATGAAGATATCCAGCTGGATGGCTATGATATATGGGAGACCATTAGCGAAGGCAGACGTTCTCCACGGGTGGACATCTTACACAACATTGACCCGATTTACACCAAAGCCAAAAACGGGTCCTGGGCGGCTGGCTATGGGATCTGGAACACCGCCATTCAGTCCGCCATCAGAGTGAATCATTGGAAACTACTGACGGGAAATCCGGGATATAGCGACTGGGTACCTCCGCAGGCCTTTAGTAACGCGGGCCCCAACCGCTGGCACAACGAACGCGTTTCTTGGTCAGCTGGCAAAACGGTGTGGCTTTTCAACATCACCGCTGACCCGTATGAACGAGTGGACCTCTCCGCAAGGTACCCAGATGTAGTGAAGCAGTTGTTGCGGAGGCTTTCACAGTTCAATAGGACTGCGGTTCCTGTTCGATACCCACCTAAAGACCCTCGGAGCAACCCGAAGCTGAACGGAGGAGTCTGGGGTCCGTGGTTTAAGGAGGACGAAAAGAAAAAGAAATCAGATAAAAGTAAAGGGGCGAATAAGCAGAAGAAGAACAAGACCAAGAAAAAAGCAAACCGGAAAAAAGGGCAATCGTTACATTGCCATTCACGTCTTGCTGGTGGATAGACCCTAAGCACGTTCTTCTGCCAAGTCAGCTTGGCCCAACTTTCTTGAACTTCTGACAGCATACACTAGAAATGCTAGCTCTGCACTATGGATGAAAGTTGTCATCTTTTCTCTGATTTCTCCAGCACTCTGATTTTCGCTCAACACTCTGCCTGGAGTGTACATAAACGTCCACGTGACAGACTCTCTCCTCTACGGGATGAATGGTGCTCACCCATCGCAGCTACATTCCAGATAACAACGGCGATGACACCTAATTTCAGTAAACTTATTTTCGATAGAGACAAATGGTGATTCCTTGCCTAAATCGGGTGGAATATTTGGAGAGTACGGAGATGTTAATGCCAGATGTTCTGAAACTGGCAGATGATTCAGAGAGAGTGAAAGGAAAAACAAAACTTGAGAACCTCTGTGGGTCAGAAAGTGTTGGTCACCAACCTGTGACAGTTTTTGATACAACACGGCAAAAGCACGAAGCCATCAGAGTAACTTTTTAGAGGTGCTGGGGAGGGGGGGGTTGTGTGTGTGTGATAGGAGGAAAGCTGCTTCGAACTAGATTTTGTCCGTCTTACACAAATCAGAGATGTTTTTAAAATTTCCCAGATGTTCTAAGCTCCCCTCATTTGCAGGAGAACCCGAAGGTTGTTCTTCAACACACACGAACAGCTGGCACACGCCACGCATAATTTATTACAGGCGTAGACAAAAATCACATCACCCAAGTGAATGTAATATTTAAACACTTTAAGATAACTCTACAACAATATATAAAAGACGTAACTTATTTTACAGCACAATACTTCTCTTCCATTAAAACTTTAATTGCTGGGTGATGCAAGGTACCCCTTTGGGTGCTAGGGTTGTTTTGGGTTTTTTTTTCCTTTGATTTGTTAATTTTATTGCCATTCTATCATTCAGAGTTTTATTTAACAGATCCATATCCTCAGAGTACTGTAAAACAAGAAAATACTGTATTACACTGCTAGGATGAGAAAGGAGAATGATTCAGGTGCATCATTTCATTATGCGTTTGCCTCCAATTATTTTGAATGTAACAAAGTGATTATTTAATTTAGTAGTCACGTGAATATTGTTCGGTTTCTGTACAGAAGCTAGGCCATCTTTATGTTTGGGGGGAAAAAATTCTACTTTAAACCTTTTATTTATGTATCTATTAAAATAGTTTATTTTTATGGCATTCATAAAAGTAGTCTGCCTCTTTTTTGCATCAAAGATAGCAATTCTGTCCTTGTTTATTTTAAACGAGCTCGGTAAGCTTTTTTTATTGCCGTTTATTTTTGGTGCAGGTATGATTTTATGGCATTTCGCTTCTGACACAGAACTACTTCTTCCAGTATGTCTGTAATTTGAAACCTGGCTCAAACTTCGCCCTTTTCCGAGGTGTCTGCACGAGTGATGAATGGATGTCCCGACTGCACATTCTTGGTGATCTGTGATAATTGATACAATACATACGCACATATAAGTTTCAAGATGAATTACGTTGGGTAAAATTGATGACTCATTTGTTAAATAGCTATAGCTTCTTTATTTATTTATTTATTTATTTAAAATAAGCGTGCTTTGCAACTACATCTCACTTGAGTCAGAAATCACGTTTTATACAAATGGATTGCAGTTGAAAATTTTAAACATTCGTAAAATCAAGTGCGCGCTAAAATCTGAATCATTTCCAACGCTCCAACACCCCCTGACCTTTCTGGAACAGAAACTAACTGCAGACGTATACTGCCAAAACGCAGTAAATTGCATATTTGTAGCTATAAAGCAGAATAAAGCCGTCATTAATGAACACTTAAAAACAAGCGAGTCGTATTTTAGACTTACTTTTGCAATGAATATTCTGGGGAGAAGTCAGAAGTGGACTTCCTGGATTGTTACCCATAAATAATAATTATAAAAGGATGATGTGTCCCTGCATAAGTGTTTGATATCGTCACTGTCATTTTTCATATTGTGTGGTCCTTAAGAGGACTAATTAATTTTCTTAGAAATCTGTCTAGCTTTACTTAAGATCCAGACTATTCAATGAGTAATCAGGAACTGAAATGTTCTCTGATTTCTCACTTTTTTTTTTTTTTTTTTAAAATGTACCATTGACGTCCTTAAAAGAGATGATAATAACGTCTTGAGATATTATACTCCAAAATGTGGTGTATATAATTCATGTCTTTTTTGTCTTTGAGAAAAAGTGAGACTTTTTAAGTTGGTCTGGATCAGCTATCCCAGCTATCCAAATTGGAGGAGTGTGGAAATGATGACTTTTTATGATGTGTACCTTTTCTAGTTTGGGAAAGAATCTACATTTCAGCGATAAACATCAGGAGAGAAGTGAAGGAAGGAGGAACTGATTCTGAAACACCGTACTGTCTAGGTCACAACTTAACACATAAATCACGATGTTTACCTTTGAAATACCCCTGTGTTGCTCACCGAGTTCAGCATTAGAAAGAAATGGTAATGTTTCTGACTTTCCAAGGTCATTTAAAAAAGGCCAAAAGCAGATGTGTAAGCTAAACTGTACATAAAGGAGGTCTAAGATATTTTAATTTATTTTGGCATAACAGAAACAAGGCACCGTAATTAAGTGTTCTCCTCGTAGAATCAATGATCCCCCTTTTCCATGAAAGTTTTATGATGGCCTTGGCTTTTCTTGGACTGAAGCAACCGGAGGGCATGATTCTCTGACAACATTTTATTCTGTAATTATTTATGTCTGTTCTCTCGCAGGCAAAACGGGAAAAGGAATCGGTGCAAAGCAGAACAGTGGATCAGTTCTTGCATGCCTCTATATTAAATAAACGTGCCAGGAGCGTAAGTGTTTGTAGAGTACACGATGGGAGCAGGTTTTCTAAGGCTGCACTTGCTCTTAGTTAGGCGATTCCCTCGAAATTGATACTCTGGTCTGGTATAGGGCAAAAGTTGGATTTCGAGCGAGTTAAAAAATAACCACAATTTGGGAGCCTTCCTGAATCTTTTGTGAAAATACTGTGTTAGAGTTTTCCTGTCTGCTCTCACTTAATACTTCTTTTTTTTCCTCCGGCGATACGGTGGTCTCTAGTTTTTGGGGATGCCGTGTAGCTCTCAAACCTGACTTTCTGTTTACAGAGTCGTAAGTAGTTCATGCACTCTCGCGGCAGGATTTCACCGGTTATGTATGTCTCAGAATGCGTTACGTGCCCGGTCTCAGGGAAGGTATCGTAGGTAAACACTGCTGACGGTTCAAAAAAGGCTACTGACCTTACTGCAAAAAACTGATTGCTGGGTGACGTAGCGAGGGAGTTAGCGCTTTACCCAGGCTGATGCGTTTGTGCAAAGGCGCTCTTGAAAACCAATTGATATTTGGCGTATGACAGAAACTGGTCTCTTCTACCCACATTTTTAAAAAATCTGCAAAAAGACTGGCTGGGGGAAGGAAATGCTGGGAGGATTTATTTATTGTTTTAAAGTTGTCTCAAGCTTTCTCTTCTTTACGTGCTATATGGGTACAAGAAAGAGGCAGGTCTGATAGTAACTCTTAGTGCCATCCGCACCTTTGGGAGGACCAGCCTGAGCAGGGAGACGATATTTCTTCCTTTTCCATGTATTGTTGCTAGCTGTGGCCCTGGATCATCATTTCTGCACCAAGACAACCTGAAGAATGGGAAGGATGACTGCAAGGAAGAGAGGAAGAAAGAAAAACTTGAGAAAGAAAAAGAAATAACAACAAACCAGATGGCGGAAAGCTTTGCCTTGTGATCCGTGCTCCCTGAACCTAGTATATCGTGCTGAATTGCTTTCTAAAATCTCGTAAGTGTGAAAAATGCTTGTGTTGTCCTTTTCAGGTTCTCTCAATTTTATTCTAACGCTCTTTGAATGACTTTTCTAATGGTTAGATAATTTTATCGTGTTGACTTTTTATTACTGTTACTGTTCTTTAGTTAGATATAAAGTTGGAGACAAAACACTGTCCCAGCTACGGCCAAAGACCAGCGGAAGGAAGTGCCCAGAATGGCAAGTAAGCCTAAAATGTCGATCTTTATGTATGGGTCATGTGCTAAGATGTGAGGGAAAATCCATGCGGTTGCGGAGCTCAGCCATGGAATATGAGTTATCGTAACTAAAGGAGTCATTAGTGTCTGAAGGCATCCAAAGGGTTCCTTTGTCTGCTGGGACACGAGGCTTTTTGGGAAGTGAATTAGGCCATTAAACCCAGCAACTTTCGCTTTCTCCCTGTAAGTAATGGGTGCTGATTGGATTTCAAGCTGATGAAAGAGCGCTCGTGTTTCCATCTGTGCAGGATTGTACGTAACGGGTTATCTGAGGTGTCGTCTAGCCGACGGTGAAACTTAAGGGTTTTGTGATCACGCTGCAGAGAATAAGCTGCTTTTTCTGTCTCCGTGTTTCAGGTACCGCACGTTCAGCAACCAACACTCACACAGTCTACACAGCCATCCACGTTTTCAAAGTTGCCTTTTATAAAGCGCGTTATCTTTCTGCAACAGAAAGTGAGACAGCAGCAAAAGTTGGAATTCCAGCACGAGGTCGGATACTGGGCTGCAGCATTTAGGGAATAAACTAGGAACGGGCTTGCTGGTAAAATTTCTTACAACTGAAGGAGCTTCGGGTTTGGTTGATGGCAAAGAGGAAGAGCGGTTTGCACAACGCAGTTGGACAAAAGCAATGAGTATGTCCGAATTCTCCTTAAACTACAAGGAGATACCGAATTCCTCCCAGTGGCATTCTTCAGTGCAGATGGGGCTGCTGGGTCTACCAGCTTCCACTCCAAAGGTTGGTCAGAAAATCTCTGAAGAAAGAAAAAGAAAGGAAGAAAACAACGTATGGTATGTTTTATAGGATTTTTGTTTCCAGATAGGGAGATCTATGAACAAAGCATTGTACCTTTGCTGACTATTGTTGTGCATTATACGCAAGTCCCGGAAAAAATACTTGTTATTTTTCAGTATGTACTAGTCGGAGACTAACTACAGGTTCCTTTTGTTGTCTTGCTTTAAACCCAGTGAATATTCATCGGCGATGTTCAAGCAAAGCAAGGAAAATCGAGTTTACTTTATACCATGTCCGCTATTAATTATACTATCAATGTTAGGTCTGCTTTTCCAAAAGCTAACGTTAGCTCAGAGAAAGATGCTGCAATATCCAGTATACCTGTTGACTACTGACTTAATGAGCTGTATTCTCAGGACAGCAATAACTTTTCTTTTGCTGCTCTCAATCTTTTATTTTCTCATTTCCAGGAACAGGCAGAGAACGCGTATTCTCACAGGAAAAAAAAAAAAAGAAAGGGCATAAGATTTCATTTAGCGGTTCGATAACACAAGCTTCACTTTAGCATTCCATTCCTGTTCGGCAGAGTACTGAACAACGTAATTTATTTCGTTTGTGTGGAACACATGTCAAGGTCTTGATGAAGTGGAGGGGTTGTGTTAAAAGGCCGAGCAGTGTGAAAGTACAAAAGTGTTCTCTTTCCCTGAATTACGCTTGTTTTCACCTCTGACAAGCAAGTTAATAATAAGGGATATAAATACCGTTAGCAGCATGAAAGAAGATCGAATTAAGCGCCTGGATTTGAATTAATGTTGCAACAAAGGTATATTCCATGATAGGGTTAAAAGTTATTTTGTAAATTCCATTTGTTTCAATTATGATCAGGGCAACGTTGCTAAAGTTTAGCTTGCGATTGAAGTAACAGAACTGATGAATCACTGTTAGTGTGAATTTCCCTAACGAGTGGAGAACAGGGTCCTGAAATGTCATACCAACAGAGCCTGAAAAATACATTTTCAAAATCCCTTGTAAGCATCAGAGTCTCAGTAAAAGTCAAGTATTTAATCACCTAAAGTGAGTGCAGGCCCTGATGTTTGTTGTCATTCCCTAGATTTGCTTAAAAAGCTCACTTTTGAGAATGACTTTAAATGCAGCTGTGCTTCTGCTGGTTAAGGTGAGCCAGCACAGAACTACGGGCAGGAGAAACTCAAAGGGGCTTTAAACTAAGAACGATTCTTCATTATTAGTACATAGAGCGCAGTTTGGTAAAAGGGCATCACGAGCATCAGAATCCAGTACATGAGGAGAGGTTTGCCAAAAGCTAAATCGATAGACTAATTCATACCATTTAGATAACCAAGATGTAATTTCGTTTTTCAAGATGGCTGGAGAAGGAGGGGAAACATGGCCCTGGGAGAAAATGAAGAGCACCAAGCTGTGACTGGTATCATGAATAGAATGAAGAAATTAAGAGCTGTTTAAAAGGAACATTCTGGGAGAGTGAACTGAATGTCATTAAAGAAATACTTCATCTATCATCGTCTGGTTTTCTTCTAAAAAAACCCAACCTTCAAAGCTCTGAATATTGGCAAAACTTTAAGGCCCAGGGACGTAACTAGTAATGTCTTGCCTTTGGGCAGCCCTCTTAAGTCTTTCTCTGACAGCATACCTTTTTTATAGTGATTGGTTCCAGTTTTATTTGGGTTTTCATTAGCAGATTTGATTACATTTTACCGCTCCGACCGGAGTGAATATAGTTAGTGTTGATAGAGAGCTGGAGCTTTTTGGTCAGTGGTGTTTATCTTTACCAAATCGTTTAGGCTCTCTTGCTAAGCAATCTCTTAGCAAGAGACTATTTCTATTATACTTAAATAACTGATCTCTTGCTACCCTGTAGCTATGGAAATTACATTTGTGTGATCTCCCTTCTGTTTGGAGAGCAGAGGACGGTATCTGCGGTTCCTAAAGGTTGCTCTCCACACGGAAGGGTGTGCGGAGAGGCCAAGGGAGCGCACAGCCCTGGCCTTCAGCCCAGAGGGCTTCAGCAACTCGCAACCTGTCGTCTTCAAACGTGGTTTCTTTGAGATTTTTACTGACGCTGGATTTCCCTCCCCTCCCCCTCCCCCCCCCCTTTCTCTTTGAAAGGAAAAAGGCGAAATGATTAATTTTGCTTTCGACATCGGCTGTGCAAGTCTGCTTGGAAACCCCCCTGGGTGGAATGGGTAGGACGAGAAGAACAAGAAGTGCCTGGTTTGCGTCAGGAGGAACACGCCGTGCTCCTTCCACCCCCACCGCTCTCCTCGGCCTCCCACAGCCCCAGCTACCCAGTCATTAACAGGAAAGTCATTGAACTCTTTAGCATGTGAGTATGCCAAGATCCAGTAGTTATCCCCGCATAACGAGCAAGTTTAGACGAAACGGTACCCTTTCTGGTTCCTGTCCTTTCTTTCCAATGTCTTTCATACTTCCATGCACTGACGAAACTTGTGGGATGGTTATAGTAAAATCAGTGGAAGGTTTTCTGTATTACAGACTCAGCAGGCTGAGGGATCTCGCTGACATCTGTTTCCTTCTCCTCCGTGCCAGCAAAAGACCAGCGTGAGGACTTGTACTAAAAGAAAGTCCTTGACGTCCAGCTAAAATCATGACTTTCTCGTATTGGTCGTGGCTGTTCCTCAGAGGTAGGCAAGAACGCATTTCTTCTAACGTAATCCTAAATTCAGCTAAATTCATAAACAAGTGATAACTGTTCTCATTGTGCGTCTGCTTACACAGTGCACTCATTAAATATACAGCGTCTTGCTCAAGACACAAGCTTGTAGGTTGCCATTTCCTGTACTTTCCTTCTATTCCCATTTCCTTACTCAAGCCTAGTGAATTCTCTTTAACTCGATGATAACTGTTACTTGAGTAAACGTGATGAAAAGCATCCAGTTCTGATTGACAGCAGAAAAACATGAAGAATCTATCGCTTCCCATTGTAAACCTCTTGCAATAGTTAATATCCGAATTAAAAATATATATGCCTACCTTCTAATTTGATTTTTTTTTTTTTTTTTTTTGGTCTGGCTACAGATTGCAGCCTTATGTTACCTGTATCCCCAGGACTAAGAGTCCTTTGGCACCTGGTGTTTTCCTCTTGTCACTGTACATCTGTATTCCAATCTTTAATCTTGAAGTATTCCAGTATTAGTTTCACTCAAGCCACGTACAGGAAGAAATACCGCCTCCTGAGAAGAAAGGAGTACTCCTCTGCCTCTCATTATTTGCATGTCTTTGTGACTCTCAAATTGATTTACGGTTTCTCACAACTCCAGCCATTCTCCTGGTGCGCCTTCGTTCCTCGTTACACATATTCATATTTCTTAGTAACACATATTTTGTGGAAGGGGCTGAATTTCTATAATTCTGTGAATTTTTCAGGTAACCCGCGTCGTTTTGCAGTTGCCCTGTCCTCCCTGTTGTATTACCGCTCCAGCAGCCTTTGTGTCACCTGCAAAGCTTGTCTGCAGTCATTTTTTTCACGGGCTGGCCCCAAAGCTGCTTCCCGTGAAAATACCTCCTTTTAATGATGATTTCTCATTGACAGCTACGTTGGTGGCCCATCAGGGAGCCATTGCTAATGCGGTTTGGTGTATGCTCTGCTGGTACTGTGGGAGTTATTTTAACCTGTTGATCGCTTGGTTCAAGTAGCAAAACAGTTTGGGCATCCAGGAGTCGTGAAAGGCTAAATCTCCTGCGACGGGAGGTGGATGTGATGCTCAAGCTCTGCCCTGCAGCCTGCCCTGAGCCTAGAGCATCCCCTGCTGCTTCAGTCCCGGGATGGCGCTCCCAGTCAAGCAGCCCTGGCTGGGCACTTTGTGTTTATTTTTGTTGTTTCCTGGGAGGCAATCTTTTACTCTTTAGGTGACGTTTATTCTTATACAGAAAAAAAAATTAAAACAGAAAAAAAAAAAACCAAGTTTTGAACTGTCCTGGAAAAATGATGTTTTCTCACAGCAAATTCCGTTCTTTGTCTCAACTTCTACAGCCATTTTCTAAAAGCCCCCTGTGCGAAACAGAATGATCATCATGTTGGGTTTCTCCCAGTTCACTCAGCCCTCAGTCTCCTGTTCTTTTCTAGGATTTTACGTCTTGGTTGTCTTTCTATTCACTTGCAATTTTAACTTATTTTCATTAAAAGCGGTAATGCCGTTCGTAATTCTGGATCTGCACTGGTCCTGTCAGCGTGTCGGCTTCTAAGCGATGCAGATGTTTCCTGATCCACAATACGCAATAAACAGGTTACCCTGTGCAACTAGATGAAAGATTAAATCGGTGCTTTTGTTAGCTAGTTGAAGCACAAGCTTTTGCTAAATTATCCAGAATGCCTTTGCCTAACCATCTGTTTCAAATGGAAATGAATCTTTGGCTTTAATTATAACTCTCTTATGAATATTATTTTTTCATTCCTTTTCTAACCCAATCTGCCCTTTCGGAGATTGCTCGAAATCTCCCTGTATTTTATGAAAGGGGGCGCGGGACCAGCAGAGTGGCTGATAGTGTGTCTTCATTTTTTTTTTTTATTACCCTTCCTGTTAATGATTTTAAATCCATTTATGCACTTGCTGCAAGTTGAAGCAAAAAAATCTGTGTTACCAAACTGTGTTTACAAATGTGCTTGAAGATACCACGTTATGAAGCAAGTCTAAGTACAAACATGTTAAACCATATGGAAAATCCGCCCCAATCTTGCTAAATTGTTCCAATGTTTAATTACCCAGATCATTAAAAGCGTGCACCCTCTTTCTAATAGTTTTTTCTAACTTCCTGGTCTGGCCCTCAGATCATATTATCGTTCTTGACGTCTTCCCCATGAAGGTGTGCATAGATTGAGACCAAAGACAAAAATCTCCGACTTCGGGTGCTGTTCTCCGACAAAGAATTACTCATCTCAGTAAAGATTTGTCATTGAAGTGCTTTGCAGATTTTAATTATTTTATGGGTTTTTTCAAAGAAAGGGTGAAGTCATTCTTTTTATTTTAAACTAAATGGAGGGCAGGGAGGAGGAAACAAAGAGCTCTGGGCCGTAGGGGGGAGTCCTTACTGTTGGTAAGACCTTCTCTGGTGCTCTTGACTATCATCTTGGAAGGAGCGGGAAGGGGAGCTCCCCTTCCCCATCCCCTGGTAGAGTGGCTTCATTTTCATTCATGTCGTCGGCAAACCATTCTCCCTTTGGTTCCTTCTAGCTGGGCTGGCCAACATGCCCCACGCATCCAGCACGTAGTCTTCTCCTCCGCCTACCCGGTCTGAATCATAGCCCTGTCCTAACTTGCATCTTCTGTGGTGCAGGGCAGCAACTCCTTTTTATGACTGAGAAAGAAAAGAAAAGCAAACTGAGTTACGCTTCCTGGCACGTTTTCCAGCTCCACTAGAGAACTTGGCCCTTGCTAGTCAGTAAGGAGACCTTGAGCAAGCAGAGGAATCTTTTTCCTGCCAAGCTGTCTTCCTGAGCAGAGGCCAACTTGTAGCAACGCAGCGTGGAGATGAGTCAGTGAAAAATGGACTCAGGTAAACAGTTTGACACTGAAAAGGGGGGTGGGGGGTGGGAGGGGCGGGGTTTAGATGAGATATGAGGAAGAAATTCTTTATTCTGAGAGTGGTGAGCCCCTGGCCCAGGTTGCCCCGAGAAGCTGTGGCTGCCCCAGCCCTGGAGGGGTTCAAGGCCAGGTTGGACGGGGCTTGGAGCAACCTGGGCTGGTGGGAGGTGTGGAACTGGATGGTCTTTAAGGTCCCTTCCAACCCAAACCGTTCATGTGATTTTATGATTCTGTGTTACAGAAATTTATGCCATGTCTCCAGAGACAACTGCGTTTATTTCTTCATCCAAGGACCGCTGAGATGGGGAGGTATTTGAAGAGTCTTAATGGAAATCCTAGGGTAAGTGCTGGTCTTCTCCTCATAACTTTTACTCATGCAAATTTCAGTTCCTATCCCTCCTCATCATCAGCTGTTGGTGCACGTCATCACCACGCAGGCCTACATGTAGCCCTGTTTATGAAAGAGTTTAGCTCATTCTTTTAAAAGGATTTCCAATTTAGAAGGGTGCCGGATTACCTTTTTATCTTCTCAGAGGTATTTTCTCTCCGGAATGACCAGGGTAACTTTTATCAAAGCGTATTTTATTCAAATGGCTTCATAAAGAATTCTTAAATTAAAAGCAATATCTTTTTAAAATACAGATAAAAAGAAACGAAAATGAGAGGTATTTCTTGTGCCGTATATGTAGCTTTCACTCTACAGAGGTTGATCCAGACAAGGCATACATAAGATACTTGCATTAAATAAAGACCTTTAATTTTTAGGAGAGAAATTTCTCCGCTCTTCCCTCGTGGTCAGTTCAACTGTACTTGTTAGGCCCGTTCTAAATGTACGTTTTGTACCAGTATAATTTGTTGATGGGATTTTGCACCAGTGTAATTAAACCAATACATCATCTCCATGATCCTTTCTACAGTGGTGTAAAGGTGTTTTATAGTAGCATTGCAATAGGGGTTTTTTTCCCTCTTCCACACAAAATATAGATAGATATAGCTATATGGGCTGCTTCTGGGGGCACAGATATTCTCTTTGTCCTCAGAGGGCAAATTGCCTTACTTTAAATTGTGACAGAAGGTGGGGAATCCTTCCTGCACTTCTTAGAAGTGCTTGGCCATCACAACGCTCCTCTGTTACCTGTGAATTATGTCGTCTGCCCACCTTGTAGTTTCACGTGGGGATTTGTGCGGTACTTCTCTCCGTGCAGACCACCCAGACCTTGGGTGCCATGTCCCACGTTCTGTCATCCTGGCACTCACTGCCACCATTAAAGCAGCCTGTGGTTTGTTTTTTTCCTGTAGTATTTCGCTCTACTAAGTGCTTGCACAGAAAGCCTATCTACACTAAATGTTTCATACAGCTCTTCAAGGAGTCCTGAGAAGGGTTAGCTGTTACTTTATAGAATGATAGAGGCAAATATCTTCACACTCCTCCCTTCCCCCCGCCGTTTCTGTCCTGTATTCAGTGAGTGAAAATGATTCACTCTGATTCATTCTCATTCCCTCCCAAGCTGTGTTCTTCCCTGAAAAGTACAATATTTCTTTTCAGAATCTCCATGAATGCTGTGGCTGTGACTTCTTTCTCCCGCGTTTCTCGCAGAGAAGTTTAGCAGCAGCTCCCGTAAAGAACAGGCATCTGAGAAGCATGAGAGAAAAGCTGGTATTATATCTGGGACCAACTCTCTGCACCTCTCGGAAAACAAGATATACCAGCTCTTGGTAAGAAGAAACCTGTCCCAAGAATTGTCCGGCTGGACCTGAAAGTTTCTGGGATGTGAAACGCAGAATAATAGGATTAGAGAAGCAAGAGATGGAAGATATCTACAGAGTTCCCTTCGTTTCCCTGCAAATGAAGGCTACGCCTTTGCACACTCGGCCTCTGAAAAAAAAAAAATAAAAAAAAAATACATCAGTGACTGCACAGATGTAAACTGGCTTGTGTAAAGCAGGAAAGATGCTAGTGTTTTCATCCAGTGCTTCATCGGTGTTTGAATGAAGACCTCCAAAAACCAAAAGCATTCATCTGGATTTTTACACCAGCAGGTGACTGTTTAAAACCTGTATCCTCCATCACTGTCTATGTGTATATTTAGTACAATAAACGATATTTAGGCAATAAAAGGTAAGCAAGAGACTTGCAAGCGTTATCGTACGATGTTAGCGAAGTTACTCTCACAGCAAGACAAACGGTTGTGTTAAGCAGCCTGACCCTGGAATTCGGACACCTTTACTTTTCCATTCGTAAACTCTACAGAATCGATGACTTCTGAGTGTTTATCGTTGGCGTCAGTCCCTCTCTATACATCCGGTCCGTAGGAAATGAAGCTTTGAGTATTTTTTTCGGGTTCCAGCTGCCCCGCTTCGGGATGCGAGAAGTGCGCTCAGGCTCGTCAAACCCGCAGGCCTTGGAAGCTGTTCTCGCCCTCGTGCCACAGTCAGTATCGCGTGTGGGACCCGAGGGCCGGAGTAACTCCCTGGCATATGAAGCTCAGCAGCAGATCCAGAGCCGACTCCGACGCATCTCCGCGCTTTTTCAGCTGCTGACGAAAAGGTGATTTAAAAAAAAAAACAAAACAAAACAAACAAACAAAAAAACCAAACCCAAAACAAAAGAAGTTAACCAGATGTCCTCAGAGAAGCTGAAGATGGAAGTATTTCTCACGTGAGCGGTTAGACGTAGAGAGCGGAGGCTGCTTTGGTGGGTTTCCTGGGACACCAGCAGCCTTTCCGACAGGCGGTGGGGAGCAGAGCTGCCTGGCGGGTTTCTGCCTGGAGTCCTGTGGGTAAAAGACAATACGGTGCTTGACGTTGAGTTCTTAAGCACGTAGAGGATAAAATCCTACAGGACTAAGTTCCCCCAGGCTAAGAGGGGACCGTGCTTTTTACAAAGATGGATGAGGCAGCTCCGCTACCGTGCCACTTCCATTGCTTCCCGCCCTGAGCAGAGATCCAGAGGCTATTAGAAACCCGGGAACTGTACGCTCCGGGACTTTTTGTCTGAGAGGTCAAGTTGCCGCCGCCAGTAAACAGCAGATAAAGCAGGAGCAACTTCTGTGCCGCTGTTGACGGAGGGTGGGAAAATCAGAAGGAAGAAGGAAATTCTATGATGCTATGAAATACTAAGGAGGAAATTATTCGTTGGTGAAGGGAGGGAAAAAGAAGGAATCTTTTCCTTTAAGCTCGCTCATTTCTTGAATTCAACACCGCTAACCTGAAACACTCTGTTTCTTTTTAACTCTGCTTCTCGTTTGCTTTTGCATTGCTTTCATCTAGAGTGTGAAATTCCAAGTCACTGTGAAAAAGCTGCCTTAGGAATATTCTTGGCAATACTGCACGCAGAAAGTACTGGAAACCTCACAGGAGAGTTTGTTCCAGCAGCGCTGCCATCCACGTTTCGCAGCTGCAGGGACATTCAGAGCAAATCTAAACACCGTCTTTTCCCTTCTACAGAACCTCGCTGAGGCGGGAGGACCTGGGACCAGAAAAGTTTTATTACGTTATGCCGCAATCACGACCCGCTGAAAGAAAGGGGGGAAAAAAATAAATGAATCCATGAGAAAAGTTGCCTAAAGCAAAAAGGGGGCAAGATAGTATAACCCGGTTACTGCACGACAGGCTGGCCACCAGGGAAAGATTATTAAGGGCAAACGTGTCTCTGCTGTTTATTGTAGCCACGTTTGGCAGATGTGTAAGTGAAGAAGAGCCGGTGCAGGGATGACTGTTGGGAAGAGGAAGGTAGCGTTGTGTCTTTCCGCGGTGTCCATTCTAGCGGGCCAGTGAGGTTTGGTTTAGGGAATGCTTTTGGTAACTGCTCATAGGTTAACTTTCTGAAAGCATATTTAAGTAAAGAAAGCGCGTGTACGCGTTTACGGGAGAGTTAACCTTTCCTATCCTCTTACAGGTCGCCTAATTTAGCTGCTGGGCTTTAACTGCATGGGTATTCTGGCTTCATCAGTGGATGGGACGAAGTCTAGTACTGCTACGAGATCTTAAATATCATCTTAAGCTCAATGCTCCATCTAAAAAGCCCGTGAGATGGACAGGGTCCTGACTGCCCCGTTTTGACCAGGAGATTATTGCTCCAGAGAAGCCACAATGGAGGAGACGTAAGGCTGGATTGTGAAGACCCGACTCCCTCTCAAAGAGGCCAAGCCATGTTGGCTTTGCCGTTAAAACGCAGAGGCCTTCAGTGCTGAAACTGTGTAAAAATGTACAGGGCGTAAATGCGATTCAGAACTTTATGAGCTGGTTTCACCCCGCGTTTAAGTGCTGTCTTCCTTGAACGACACAGAAACTCAGCTTTGGCTGGTATAGACTGTGCTACAGTTTTCAAAGCTCCTCGGGGTGCCCCTAAAGGAAAAGTAACATAGCCAAAGACGTTCTGAGAAGTATGCTGGCATCATTGATCTTCTGTTTGGTTCTAACCCCAGTTTCGCTTCAAGCTTGCAATATAACTAACACTTTTTGAGTTCGTTACTTTCAGAATTATTTTGCTCTCAGGCAATAGATGTGTTATTTATTTATTGGTACTATGGCATTTTCTCAATTCTCGATTGGAATCGACAGATCTCTTTTTCTAATCCTGGCAGCTGTGACAACCACGTAACCCTGAACTGGCTATTTAACCCGCTTGTGTTCGTGTAGGGAAAGTCACTGGAGAGGTCTCCTACAGCTTAAAAGAATATCTTTATAGCAGTGGGAATGTGTATATGTGTAAAGAGTGAGGCATCTCAGGAAATAGTTTATCACTAATTTTATCAGTAATTTTTATGCACAAGTCTTAACTCTTTTCTACTATATAATATTGGAATAATACAGATTTCACTAGGCAAATTAAGCGCTGCGTAAAACTGCTGTGAAAATGTGAAGATTTGGCTCAGTAAAATAGAATGCTCTACTACCAGCCAGAAAAACGCAATAAATGGTCAAATGCTAGGCTGGTGAATTTATTGGAAGTGAAGTGTAATCTCTAAGTAGGAATGACTGCTGATGGGTTACAGTCTAACTGGGACAGGGTTCAGGAATAAAAAGCTGGCCTCAGCATTAAGAATAAATCACGTATAGAAATAGAACTCTGGTACAGTTCTGTTCCAGCTTCTGAGGATATGGCGCTGTCTCCAAAAAGGCATCCTGGAGCCCGTCTTCATTGTGTGACGCCTCGGCTCCAGTTCGATTCGGAGAGAAGGTAGCTAATAGCAGTTAATTACAACTACGTCAAAGGCTTGTGTCAAGGCCTGTAGGTAAGTCAAAATGGAATAAAAGTCAACTAACATGCTTCTGAGACAACATGTCCAAATAGATTATACCTAAGAAAATATCTAAATGTATTCTTAAGGTATTACAGGAATAGGAGGTACAATTTTCTTGCAACAAATGACTTTCAGACAGAAAATAGTAATCACGTAGAAGGGGAAAGCATTAACAAATACTTGATTGCACTAAATAATCCTCTTTAAAAATGTTCCTGATTGTCATGACCTTTTCTTTTTCTCACTTAGCTGACCCGCGTGTTATGAGTTACTAGCTGAACTGGGTGCAAAAACGAAGCCAAAAAAACCCCCAAGTGTTTCAGAATGACTTAAGTGAAAACAGCTGACAGTTAGAAGACAGCTATGCTAGAACCACAGTATTCATTATTAAGGAAATAATATATAACAAGCTATATAGAGCACTGGGGAAAACATTGGGAAGAGGGAGTATACATTTTTTCCAGTTGTTATATTATCTTCCAAAAAAATATAGTCACACACACATACTATGTTTGCAGTAAAATTGACACATGGGGGGGAAAAAAAAGGGTCCTGTAAACATTTCAGCGAAGAAAATGATCTCTTGTACACTGTGCGCACACACACACACACAAATCACTTTGGTTGCTAATAATAGCTTTTCTTATATATATATATATATTTTTAATAAATATGAAATCTTTGACTTATGCCATATTGGTTATGCTGTTACAAAAAGAAAGGCGTATTCTGTGTAGTTATATTGTATATAACTCAGCAGATACGGCAAGGAAAATAAGTAAATTTATGTGTTTGGGTAAAAAAGAAAATATGCAATATCTTTATGCCCTTCTCTTTAACTTCAAAACCAAATTCTGTTCTTTCTCCTGTGGAATCTGTGCCGGGTGCTTCAGGACAAGATGCAAGACTTGACCTGTAGCTTTCCATGCTGGCTCTTCTGTAGTGCGCAACAGTTATGTACTGGCCAAAATCACTGTACACGAGATTTCACTATGATAAAAGCTCAATAATCTTGATGAGTTTATAAACGTTTAGTCCCTCCTCGTGAGTTATCCCAAGCTGTTGGATTTGGTGACTTCTGGTAGCGTCGAGTTCCACAGTCTAGTTACTATGGAGAGGTATTTTTGTTTCGGTCCTGGTTTTCACACCTTTGATTTAATTGAGTATCAGCTTGTTCCTGGGCGGTGAGGTGCAGAGACAGAAGCTTCTGAGTCGCCTTCTTTATTTGACTTGCTTTCACGTAGCCATCTTGTGAGTTTCTTTTCAGAAAGCAGAGCCCCTCTCTCTCTCTTTTTTTTTTTTTTTTTTTTAATAAAACCTGAGGTTTTCCAGCCCCTTCAGCACTTTTGTTCTCTAACTCCTCCTGCTTCTGCAGCACGTTTCCTGACACGAGGTGGCAAATGCGGTAGAGCCTGGCTGCCGAGGGCCGTGTTGGTGCTTCATATGAAGGAATCACCATTTTTGTCTTATTTATTCGCTTGTTTCTCATGCGTCCCACCATCCTGCTAAGGCCTTTTCCACAGCTCCACATTTTTCAGAGACTTCAGTGAAGTTTATTGTGAAGTATCAACGAAGTATGAAAAGCTGGTTAACTGATTAAAAAGAGATATAATTTTCGAAATATATTCAAGATAAAAGAGACTTAATAACGTTTTTTGCGCCCGGAGTGGTTATAACATCACAAAGAGGAAACGTACGCTTCCATCTTTTGCTAAGGTTTGACTTTCTTTTTATTTTTTCCTTTGTTTTCCTTGTCTGTAAGATAAATCATCCATCCAGAAAATGAACAGCAATGGAGTAAGTACTGAAAACTCTTAATCGTACAACAGGCGGTGGAAGGAGAGAGCTATCTGGAGGTAGAGGGTACCCTCAGGATTTATCACGTGTATCTAGATTATTTTTTTGTTGTTGTAAGAAACTGCTTGAGTGTCATTTTAGGTCACTTTACATTGATCTGACTGTCATGTTAGATTTGTATTCATAATCTCATGTTATAGATCGTACAAAATTAGAGAGACGTGAAAAAGATGCCTGACAATTTCCTTTGTTTGTTATGTACCATTTATATTGCTGCAACTTTGAAACCAAGAGGAAGGCGCTGGTGAGACCAGTATCAGAGCTGGGCAAACTCTATCTCTTCTTCATGCTGTTGGTTGCTAGTTGTGACTGCCCGCTTCAGGTCTAAACCAAAGGCCCGGCAAACGTGGGAGCAAAGAGCATCCAGGTACAAAGCAAAACCAGCATCTTCATGCAGCAAAAGCTCCAGGCAGCGAGGCAGGATTTGGTATTATGAAGTGCAATGGCCAAGGGAACGAGTTGTAATAGGCAAAAGTTACCAAGAATTCGTGTCCACCGCATATGGGAAATGTATTCTAATATTGTTTTCATCTGTTGCGTCTAGTAAAGTGTTTTCTTCCTGGGAAAGGGAGTTGCAAGTTGGGAGTGGCGATGGTTTTCAACAGAATCGCTCATTCCTAGTAGGAGCAATGTTTGGAAAAAGTTGGCCTACCCAGTTGGAAGTGCTGAGAAATTTCTAGGCAGGTGAGCTGTAGAGGCACTCAGGAGACTGTAAGCTCTCATTCCGCGTTTCTAAACGGCCAAAATGCAGTTTTACACCTTTGAAAGGTTACATTCTGCTTTCCTACGGCAATACCTGAGCACTACATGGGAGCAGGCGCTTCCCACCGGCTCAGAAAGCCGTTTTACCCGCTGCAAACACAAAACCCCTTTGAAATAAACAGAGCTACAAACGAGTTCTGCAGACGTTGGGAGTCGGTACAAAATGCGGCCGTTGGCCACGGTTACCCACGCGCTTGCACAGAGACCGCGCAGCCGTCTCTGCGCTTTTGCTAAGACACTCTTCTCTACAAAAAACTTCCAAAATCTCCATTATTGTTCAGAAAGTATCAGTGTGGACTAGTAAAACTAGTGGGTTTTTTCATAACTTGGCTGGAATCGCCGTAATGACTCTCAGCGTGCAATAATATTTTCCCCTTGGAGTTTGGAGAGTAAGAGTTAAGAAAGCTCAAATCCTTTATTATTCTGGGCAGCTGTAAAGGAAAGTATTTTGCGTTTGGTTGAGAGAAATTACTTGGAGCATGTATTTTTAAGTTGAAAGTGTTCACAAACCCAAAGTGATCTGAATTGAGACTATCACCGTTGTTCACAAGCTTTAATATTTCCTTTAATTTAATCAAGGAGGGGGGGAAATTATTACTTTAAAAAAATAAAGTCTAACNTTTACATTTTATTTCTAGAAAGTGCATCAAGCCCTCGTTTAATTCATGTAGTGAGACGAATATTGCGACCGCAACTTTTTCTGTCAAAAAGTGGAACAGCGATCGAGTTTACGTAAACTGTCAAGGGGCGTTAGGCTTTCTGGTTTTCATAGTATTGGTAGCCCAGTTGTTGGAGCCTAAAGCTAAAGGGAACTTCTGCACGTAACGATAGAGACAACGTTCAAAAATACTTCTTGGCTACGAGCACTCTATGCTTACAGTCAAGAATAATGCAGAAAGAGAATAAGTGAAAGATACTATATAATGTCAAGAATGACAGAAACTTGCGATCTTTATAGAAAGAGAGAGAGGAGGAGTATACAAATGGTGGCTTAAACACTCATTTATTGCTTTGATTTCTAATTTCAGTCAAGCACCTATCTAAATACTGCTTTTACCGAGATTTAAACATATGGGTATCTTCGCTCACGTCAGAGGCCGAGAACGTTGTCTAGAGCCACAGGACGAATGCGCTGCATTCAGCATTTGCAAAAATGTCCTGTTTTCCCTTCCAGCCCCGGGTGATCCTGGAGACAGAAATCCTGGATAGCGATTCCCACGATAGAATACATGGCGATGATGTTTATCTCCGGAACAAGACACGGAAAATGGTAAGAGCAAACATCCATCCTGTCAGGTGATGGCTATGAAAATACTGTCTTACTTGAAATCAGTAATTTGCGTTTTCTGACTCAGTGTTAAATTCATCCTTACCCCAGGCAGAGTCAGTTGCATTCTTTCCACTAGAGGCTGACAAGGTGGTTTGCATTTCTTGTGCTTTTACTTTATCTCCTCTATAACAAGCAGCTGGTACGGCCGTTACAGCCCTTCCACTATTTACGTTAGAAGGAAAGGAGAGAAGGAAGAGGAGGATACAAGGGAAAAAAACAAGTTCGAAGCTGTAGGGAAAATAATTCTGCTTTCTGAGTACAGCGATTCAAATATATCATAAATGGGGTCAAGTAAAAATAAATGTAAAGAACCACACCAAATACAATGCGCGCTTATCGTTCTGTAATTTTACGGTTTAATCTCTCTGGCTTTTCCTGGGAAGTCCCCCATATGCCACGATTATGGCTAGTGACACCTGTCATTTGTTGGCTGTTCCTCCCAAATTGCTCAAGGCCATCAGATAAACAACCCCGCTCGCCTGCTATTACCGGTTCTTGCTTGTTCAGTTGCGCCTTTTCCTTTATGTCCAAACTCTCTTCTCTGAGCAGCACGCTCGAGGATTAAATTCGGAAATTCAGCCACGATTTCTGAAATCTTTATAGACAATGAAGCGTTGACTCATCGAGATATTACGTTTCTACCTTAAAATACGTACAGTCATGAAGTGTAAACATTCAGTCTCTTAAATATCATCGTTATTTTCACCCAAAAGCCTTCGTGACTTTTCTGTAGAAAGATGCCTGTGTCAGCTCGGGAATGGCTACAGACCAGTTGTCTTTATCTACCTCATCTGCCTGCAGTAGAAGGAAAATTGCAATGCTTAATATTTTTTTCATGGCCCATCATCAATCTGTCACTTTGAAAAATAAGAAGTAAAATTAATTATTCTCGTATCGATTCCCCTTTGCCAGATTCATTAAACTATCCTGTCCCTGCATAAAAAAAAACCCAAATAGAAGTCTGGGTAAAACTTGGCAGAAAAATGCATTGCCTCCACCAAATGACTCATTTATATTTCATTGTTTTAAGAGGTTTCCTCTGTAAATATTTAATAGATGATGTATATATCTAGATGAAGCAGAAAAGTTAAAAAACCTTGACTGCAGACTTTCATGGCTCCTGATAAACTTTTTTTAATCAGAAAGGAATTAACAGCTCACTCCTAGCACAAACTGATCAGATTTTTACAAAGCGTAATCGTATAAATAACTAACATCTGTCCAAATACTTGCCGTTAACAAAAAGCATGAATTAGTAAATGCTTGCAAACAAGACTGTAGCAGTGGTTCACCTGCGTTCTCGCAAATGAGTCTTGTTATTCACGTCAGCAGCGCGAGGCACGAGTTTTATTGTTTGAATCAAAATTAAATTTGTATCTCATGAGGTAGAGCAGAGAAGGGTGTCCGTCTATTTCTTCCACGCTTCTAATACTCGACAGTGAAAACCTTAGTTGTCTATTTATTGGCAGTTTCTTTGCATTTCAGCTGGTTCGGAGAGACCAATGTGCCTCAAGCTTGTCATTTCCACAGAGGATGAAGACGGCTCCAAAGTCAGTAGAGCCATAGTAGCTCACATAGTAGTGACCCATCCTGTGGCAACTGGCACGAAATCTAAACGTTAGACTTGTAAGCATGCAGGGGCCGTCAAAATTAATTGTACTTGAGTGTAAACCGTTGAAAAGCTAAATCTGTTCGGGGGAGGATTTGTGCAAGTGCGGTTTTCTTCGGGGAACCGTGCAAATCTGCATTGCAATAGCCTGTTTCCTGAGGTTTCCTCCGGGATCATGGAGAATTTATAGGAAGGCTGTATGGTTTTTTGTAGTTACACCGCCTTTACCAGCTGCACGAAATTCCTTCTTGAACGACTCCGTTCCGTAAAAGCAATTACAGCGAATTCTGGGATTCTTCTTTTCATTTCCTTTAGTAGTTCCGTAGGGACAACTTTTCTTTAACGAGTAACCAGAGCAGGCACACGTGGTGACAGGGAACGCTACCAATGAGCCTGCGTGCTTATCCTTCTTTACCCTGAGGATATTTGGAAAATGCCATGATGTTTTCGTGCATGCTGTATGCTACTCAACTGCAAATATGTATGTAATTTTATGAGAAGTATTAAAAAGAGCGTAGAAAGATTTACTTGTTGTGCATGCGTCGGGTGGCAGGCACCAAGGGAAATGCTGGAACCCTTCAATATGAACGTTCTTCGAGGAGGGATTGGATACCTATGGCCACGCAGACCAGAGATTTCATTTCTACTCCTATCTTCTCTAGTGTTGCCACTCGGGAACGCGGTACTCTTATCAATACGGAAAAAAGGTCTTTTCTTTCAAAGCAACAGCACAATAAAAGAAAGCAAAACCTGACCTCATTTGTTGGTAGCAGCGTTGAGATGAACTGCAGCTCTGACCTGTTTCTCCAGAGTCACAATTATCTGCTGTAATGGTACCATTTTACTTTTTAAATCCCGGATTACTGTACTCTGAGATTTAGAGAAGTCACTCTCTCTCTCTGGTTACAGACCTTGTTACTTCAGGGGGGAGAAGCCAGCATGAAGAACGAATGAATGCGTGCGAATGGGCAACGACAGGGCATGGGATCAAGTCAGCATAATGAGTTTTAAATTCTTATTTGAATTTTTTTTTTTTATATATATATATGTATATAAAATTTGTACACTTTCATGTATACGTAGATAGATGTAAAATTTACTTCTGTATCCATACGTGTCCTCACAGGGAATGATCTAAACTGAGGGCATGCGGTGAGGGATTTGGGTTTCGTTCATTTGTTTGGCAGGCTACGCTTCGCTGAGATACCATCAGCCTCTCTGTGCAACATGGGAGCGATAAATATAAAAGACTTTAAGAAATCAAGTCCTTACGTAGTCAGAACCAAACCCCTTGGTGATAGAAGTTGACATCGCTGCCTTTAAGTCAATTTAATACTTGCTTAAATCAATGGAAGGAAAGTGAATTATATTACGTGAGGATCTGGTATTTATAATCTGATTTATTTTTTTTATTAACAGCGTATCCTACCTTACAAAACTCTTTCCCTCCTGAGTTTCGTATTTACCTATGGTCCCAAAATGAATAGAAAATATGTTCTTACATTTTCCTGAAGTCAGATTTCCGTGGTAAATTTTCAATCTTCAGAACGTATCATTCATCATTCTTTGTTTTACCACTCAGGATACCATTAGCAGCACTCACAGCAACGCTGCGCTGGTAACAGACATTGAGTCCTGCCAAACCCAGTCAGGCCGAAATAGTGAACGAGGTTCTCGCAAGCATGGGATTAGCTCTCAGACTGAGTTTTCAGGGGAAAAAAAGGAAAAAAAAACCAAAACCCCCAAACCCAACTCCTATCTTTTCATTTACCCTCTGCTTTCTAGCACATTTTAAGCTTTGCCCCAACTCGTAACGCTGAATAAAACACTCGACGCCACGACTGTGTATGCCAACCGCTATAAACGTAGCTCTCCACTTTCACCAAGAAAAGTACCTGGTCCATTCGGGCCATTCGTTTCACATAGGTTAGACTTATTTTATTCAATCCTCTTATTTTTGTCTGATAGAAAATCATTCCCGTTTTTGGTCGCACACACTGATAAGGTGATCAAATTAAATGGTTGTTCGGGGCTTGGTTTTGCCCTGTTGCCTTTCATCCCTGGCAGTAAGATGCTACGAGCACCGTCCACAGAATGCATGAATTTTAGAGAGAGAAAGCCTTTCCGTGGTCGCAGAAGGCTGAGTTCAGGCAAGGATAAGAAAGTAAGCTATGACTTGAATTCCTCTTTGTCAGGGGCCTCGTTTGTTTTTCGATTCCTATGCGAAGTCATTAAGTTTTGCTGCGAGGGGAATGGTACTGGATGCATTTCTGGCTCCATCCCCAGAGGGCTGATACCAGGCTAAGCATCTGCTAGCATCAGCTGCACATGCAGAGGAGGATACAAGTATTTGGAGGAGCATTAGGAGAAGCTTTGGCCGAGGCAGCTGAGAAAGATGAAAAATTGCTGCTGTTATTTAAATTACTTAAATTTTAAATCTGTTCCTGTCCTTTTCCGTCAAGGTAGCGAAGAAGGGATTCAGATACCACTAATGGAAAGTTTTGGAACAGAAATGAACAGAAGATATTGCCGTGGTTTGCTCAAAAATGAGACGGAATGTTTTCATTACTCCTGAGGGACGTTTATTGAGACCGTGCGAAAGGTGGGTGCGTTTGATGTGACAAGAGGGCTTTGCTATAGAAATGAGAATGTACACAAAAAATCTCCAATGCTAACTATAAGAAAAAAACCCAAACGTTTTCCTTGTTCTCTGAACTAAACAACTCGGAAAACACATCAGAAAAGGCAGATGAATAATCTAGTCAGTCTTGGTTCTCTTCTCTCCAGGGAATTTCATGTACTCTTTGAACCTCGTAGCACAGCCATCGCATGCATTTCTTAGATGGGGCTTTTCTATAACTTTCTTCTTTTTGCCTATGTGCAAATTCTTTGTGATAGCAAGATACATACATGAAGATATCTACCACTATGTAATCAATTACATAGTTGTTATGGTTCTTATCATAACCAATTATTTTTCTTCCCAATAAAATACCTAGTTACTTTCAAGGTCAAGCCAATTGATAAATGTCCAATATTTAACAATTAATCAATACATACTCAAGTAAAACTCCTAATAACATCAACAGAGATCTTGATAGAGACTTAAAATTGTGAAGTTTGTTAGAAGGATTTAATGATGGCTGACAATTTCAATTAGAAGAATCACACATTTAACCCTGCTGTCCAGTTGGACCAAGTCTTATCAGAGACGTTCAGAGCATAAAACAGAGTGTGTTGTCATCGCGCTGTAGACGCTCTTGACTCCGGCTGAATACAGTGTCTTACTCCTTGCAAGTATTCAGAATAACGCCCAGATAATCCCAACAGAGGCCGTGGTGAAGGTTATAGCGACAGGAAACATCTCTTGCAGTTTCAGTCCTTCGGAAGCATCGCCCCGTCCAAATCAAGCAGGGCTTAGTCTGAGCTAAAGCTCACCCGCCGTTTTGCGTCTGCTACAAACTGTACTTTTCAAATCTGTTATCTTCAGGATACCACCAGCAATCCAATAACCTAATAGAGACAGACAGACAGGCAAAAATATATGTATCCATTTGTATAGATGGAGTATAAGTACCAATCATCTCTTACATGACGCAGTGTTTCACATCAGGTCATGTTTCTAGACTATACATAAAACTCTGGGTTATGAAGTGTATCCCATAGACATTTTTTCAGCTTTTTATCTCATCTTCCTAGAACAGAACACTTTGCTACAAGGGAATTGTAGCAATAGAATTTCCTTGCTAAGAAAAAAATAAACGCGTTTTTTACAACGTAGCTTAATTTGTTTTTCCTGATTAAAAGCTTAGAGTAACTTACCGATTGTATTTTGATCACTATGTGTTGAAGACAAAACCAGATGAACTTTATAAACAGTTTATTACTTTTGAATTGGTTTTCAGAGTATGAAATTTTGACCAAAAAAGGCAAAAAAAATGTATTTAACATTTAAAACCTGACCAGTTCTGTGGCCAAATGCTGATTAAAACCAAATATGTTTAAAATCTGAAGCACGTGTCCAGCTCTCGCCTCTTCTCACATTTTCCCCGCTAGCTCAAATGGTAGATTTGGAAGAGAGGAAATAAAATTTCTCTTCGCCATCTGTTATCTGACATTTGAAAAAAGTCATTGTTTGACCGGTAATGAGACCGTTAGCAGCACTGGGGCTATAAATCATTAGCCTCTACTTTGCAAAGCTGGTACGTTTTTCCAGGCAAAACAGATAATGCTCGACATAGAAATGGCCGCATCACCCAAGATACAGGGCCTCATCCAAGCATTAAAATACAAAACAGATGGAGGAAACCTTTTAAGGGAATATATATGGGGCGGGGGAAATGCTGTGAAATGCAAGGAAAGAAAACTCTGCCAAGCTCAACAGCACCGTAGAAAGTGTTAATGACCCAAGGATTATCTTTTCCAAAACGAAACGACAGACGCAACGATGAAGAAAGATGTTCTCCTAACGCAAACATCTAATCAGGAAATAGCATATACCAACAAGGGATTATCCCCGAAAGATGAAATTGGAAAGGATTTCCCATCCTAGTTACATCAACTTTCTAGGGATCAAGTTTAGACAAAATATCCCAAAGCTGACTTGACAACTTCACAGAATAAGGGAAAGATAAAAAAAAACAAAAACAGATGTTCTATGTTACGGGAGACTTCATATTAATGAATCATACGCATTATATAAGCAAAGGACAAAACAAAAAAAAGGACCATCTGAAGGCCACAAAATAGATCGCTATGGTGCTAGGCACTGTGAAAACACCAAGTATGAGACAGCTCCCGCCTCAAAGAGTTTAAGCTGTAAATAGAAATTAGGTGGGGAAAGTGGTAGAAGGTCGAGTCAAGGAGAACGGTGTTGCAGCCGTGAAGCCGAGGGATGTTTGGGCTTATTTCCTCTGCTCCAGGGCACTCTACCCGGGAGGGGTTTATAAGGGAAATGAGGAAGGAAGAGGAGACTGGGACCACCGCAGAGGCGTGATGAGAAAGGGCTGTGGGAATCACAAAGTGAAGCAGAAGGAAATAGCCGACCTTCCTGAGATGGCGAGGTTCGGTCAGGGCTAGAGAAAGTCTGCTGGGTGTCTGGAGCCCTGGGTTTCTGGGTGTGGGGCTGGGGCCTCTGCCTGGCTTCAGGCTCAGGCTTTCCCAGGGGATGCGTTAGGATGAGAAAGGAGGGTACTAGCTGGGTCCTACCTGGTGTGAACGTTGTGTTAATCCGATGACGGTTATAGGGATTTGTGGTGCCGTGATACATTGGAAGATGATGGATAGGTGGACGGACAGATGAAGATATATATGTCGAACATTGGAACGGGCTGCCCAGGGCAGTGGTGGAGTCACCATCCCTGGAGGTATTTAAAAGACAGGCAGACGTGGTGCTGAGGGACATGGTCTGGTGGTGGTTTTGTCAGTGTTAGGTTGATGGCCGGGCTCAATGATCTTAAAGGTCCCTTCCAACCTGGATGATTCTATGATTGTATGTATGCTTTTTTTTTTTTAGCAGAAATAGAAAAGGTAGATCTCACTGACTGCAGTAGAATGTGATTTCAACAAATGCAAACAGCATGTGGGTAAGCAACCTGCGTGTAATTTTTGTTGCTGTTTCTGAATTCTGTGTTATTTGCTTGTAAGAGATGACTAACATGCCTCAACGTCGTCAAACTGTACAGGCTCTGAAGGTTACACTTTGGAGCCTGTCACGGTCCCCTCTAGATCCGCATTTTCCACACACCTAAGGCACCGATGAATGCATCTTGGTGTTCGTACCTGCCCTACCATGGGGGTACAAAGATACCCCCTTGAATTATTAGATTAGCAGATCACTAATTGTCAGCACCTTGTAAGGAGACTTCCACAACAGAGAAACTTGTGCATTACAAAGCCCCCAGGAGCTGCCACACGTGTAAGAGTGAAGTGGGCACTCCAAACATAAGAAGCGACTGTGTGTCTTTCTGTTATTGAACATGAGATTCAGCCTGTACGTTACATGAGTGAAAATGGAATATGTTTCTTCTTCAGACATCCAAAGCGAACAGAGTGGGAGGGAGGAACAAACAGATCTTTGCCCTTCGGGCTGTGTTAAGAAGGCACCAAGTGGGGTTCCGTTCTTCACGACAGTCACCTCATTCTCCTTGTTTGATAAAGGATTAGGTTCAGCTCTTTGGTTCTGGGCAGAGAAATCATAGTGCGTAAGCTGTGCGAAGTCATCAGCTCTTCAAAGAGGAGCCGTGCTTTGCTTAATCGCAATATCTTAACTGTCTCTTGCTCTGAAAGAATAATTTTCTACGGGTTTTTTTGGGTTTTTTTAAAAACTTTCTGCCATGGCTGCAGCTCTGCTCTCTCCTTCCTTACTACAGTTTTTATTTGCTTGCTCATGGGGGAAAAGCAATAGGTAAGAAAAGCCTAATTGAAGCAAGATTAATGCAGTTCCACTGAGGATAAGGAAAAGATTTTATTATCTCCCTCCCTTCCACAGATGTCTTGTTAGGGACTCAGCCTCGCCTAACGTATGTACCTTTATTCATTTACTTCCTTCCCGTCCTCTGGGATAAGCCTGTCTCATGTTATTTATTGACTTGGCTGCCTTGTTTGGATCCATGTTAATAGTAGGATGTATTGAACACTCACGTATTAGTCTCGTTCTCAGACGCGAGCGAGTGGGGCTTTATCTATGTTGAAAAATATGTGCGTTTGGCTTGCCCCGCCTAGGAGGTGCCGTAAAGAAAATGTTGAAATTGGAGCCTCTGAGCTGGCGAGAAACGTAAAGGTTTGAACGAGTGGGAGCCAGCGGAGTTGCTAAAATAAAGCATCGAGTTCAGAAGCAGCGGGCAGCCCCGTGGTCCTGCTCTACGATTGCTTTTCTCACAGCTGACTCTCACCTGGGGCTGACACCTTCAGCTAATGGCCGACAAACGTTGGGAAGTGGTGGAGGAAGGGAATATTTATTTTGAATAGCTGTTTGATGAAAGGCTGTGAGAGGAGACGAGGAGAAGATAGGAGTGCAATTTAATTTATATATAAGGGACTCGGGCAAGGGGAAGGAGCTTGGGCCAAGCGCTGCGTGTGTTGCTTTCTTGCTAACCTTGTACTTGAGACGGGTGTATCGGAAGATCCTTCACACTTCCTTCCGCAAAGGACAGCTTTGAAGGTCACCCCGGGGCATCACTGTAAAATTTTACTCTGTCGAAGGGGCAGAACTTTACATCAACGCAGAAAAGGAGCGTCTTTACTCATTGTCAGATTCAGAAGCCTGCCGTTGACATTAATAAGCTCGAAACAGGCACTGGGCCTTTTTACCAGACAGCTGTATTTACTGAAATTTTCTGTATTTTTCTATATTCAAAATGACATTTTCATCTTTACTTCTCAGAAGAGGAAGGCTGCTCTTCTTTGCTTTCTAATATGCAGCCTACCCTTGGTATTTCACGACTTCTCATCTTGCCGAACATAGAACTCCTGGAAACAAAGCGCTTTTGGGGCGGTGTGAACGATATTCCGGTTACTGCTTCCCAAACTGGTCTGAAACTGCCACGGACAGCATGGGGACCAAGAGTACATTTTAAAAGCTTTCAGGGTTTCACCTCTGCTTGCCACATACGTGTTTTTGTGCCCTCTGCTTCCCTTCCTTTGAAGTGCGGGTTTTCACTAATATTCACTGCTATTATTGTCGTCTCCTTCTGGTTTTGGGTTAGCCCATGCACAGGAATGAAGGGTACGCCGTTTAAAGGAGCAGCCTGACTTCCAAGGAGATCGAAGGCGCGATATTTTTCTTGCTTTATTGTGACTTTCATTTCTTTCAAAGCCAGGCTACTTTTTAACCTGCAGTTTTCTTTCTTCGGCCCAAGCCTGTGGTTTTTGCGGGCATCTAGTAGAAGTTCTTTTTATTAAGTTCCCATTTGTCTGTCAATTTCTTCAGTTTGATTCTTTTTCTCGCATCTCACTTTGCATAAAATTGGTTTTGGCTTGTAAAACTGTCTCTTAAATACCAACTAAAATATACCATTAGTCAGTGTTGGAAACGGCTTTTTGAGTTTGGGGACTCTTCTATCAGTTGTAGAAATCCTAAGGCTGTTTTCAGTAGTAGAGGCTGCCGTCAAATTATTCTACTCTCAGTGCTCGAGGACGTTCCTGTAGCAGAAACTAATGATGAATTCCTCTTTGTCCTTCAGTTTGTCGAGCTTTGGTCAAGATCGTAAGTGTCCGGTTTGTTGTCATCTCAGGACATGATTACCTACAATTTTTATAGGGCACTGATCTCACTTCCCTTTCACCCGCTTGATTCTGGCTCCAAGCAGTGATTTAACAGTTCCCTTATAAAGAACAAAACCAAACCAACCAACCCCCCAGACCCCACCAGATGCAAGTCAGACTAGCTAAAATGGATGCCTGCTTGCTAACTAATACAAAATTCCAGTTGTTTTGATTGATCCGCTGCAGTAGATTTAAAGTACATCTTCACTTCTGCTAAGTGATTCCTTGATGTTTTTCTTGTCATCTTGACTCCTGCTAAGGGATTTTTGCTCTCTCTCTCCTGTTTCTGCTTTTCCATTCGGTTTAAGGGTCTCTTTACCAGCGTACCCTTGGTTGACCGTAAGAACTATCCAACACGCTGTAAAACTTTTTACACAGCCAACGGTGCACCTATGGATTTTCTCTTTTCCTGTGGGAAAGGGAGGATTTCTAATAGGATCCTTGGAATATTCTTTTCTTCCATGTTCTTCTGAGCGATCTGGAATTTTGTTATGAGGCCATAAATGCTGACGTGCGTTATTATCGATACGGATCTGCCTGTTAGCTCCAGAAACTTCAGCTTCTATACACCGACCGCGTGTCCTTGTTCAAGGAAGACCATTCATGCTCCTGCTGGTTTATTTTTTACTGCAGAATCTAAAATGAATCTCGGTCCATTGTAAGACAGCGCTAAACTCTCTCCGGTTGGGATGCTCAGCAGCCCGTGGCTGCGCATTATGCGTCTCCGCGCTCCAATCCCCCAGGTCAGCCTCCTGAAATATTTTCTGCACAGCCTAAAACCAAGTCAAGAACACAAACGTGCCCCGTGCAACTCGTCATTCCCTTCAAAACCCCTATTAGTCAGGCTGTTTGCTACAGACTAATTTTCTATCATTTGTTTGATTCCCTATATGAGCACAGTGATCACATTTAATACCTTTTGGGGAAAGCAAATGAGATGGTAATTTGGGAGTTATTTCTGAACAATGATGTTCCTTTTAAATAAGAAAAATCTGCTGCTGCAAGGAATTAGCGCTTGTTTTCAGCTCATGAATAATCAGCAGTATTTGAAAATGATTTCCACGGATCCATCTCCAAATAAAAAAGGGGCATTTCTCCTCTCAATCTGAGATCAATGCAGGGAATTTATCTTAATCTTTCCTAAACCATCCAACCTCCAAAACTAATAGTCGCAATCAGGCAGTTGGCAGGTCACAAATACCGGCCCTGGGGGGCTGTCATGACTGTGAGTAAGCAATTTTACTGCTCGACAGATCACCAAGGGATGCTTTAACCTTAGCAATTATTTTTCTCAAGGTCAATGACATCATGAAAGGAGCCAGAAACGTTATTTCTTTGGACAACTATAAGCAGAGATTGTTCTTGACCTTGATATTTATAGCGTCCCAACCATCAAGAGGCTTGCAGCGAGAGGTTAGGTGGGTCTCCAGAGCAACCCTGCCAAAAGTTCGGAAAAGGTCCAAAATAGCAATAATCCATGATTTCATTGTGCATGGCTGATTGTTTTTCCTGAAAGACCATCCCGCATGCTTGGCAGCTACCTTTGTAACAAAGAGATAGCAAGGGCTGTAAATCCCTGAACAGCTATTATTGCACCATCAAACTTTGTAACTCCTACATATCTCCCCTGGCAATACAGTAATACGCTGCTAAAGTCAGGAAAAAAATGGGATTTGGGGCCATGGTATTTCATTACAAGCTGTACGGCAGAAACTTGAGACTATTCTTAAGGAATGATTAGTTAGGAAATGTATCAGTATGGTAGATATCAGTGTATATATATGCAGTATATGTACGGTGAAGTGGTCTGCTAGTTCACTAAATGGAAAAAAAATCCACAATGTAGATTGTATTTTTCTGAAGCCAAATGGGGGACAGAAACACAAGTGTTTCCCACAGAAGCAATTTCTTTCTGTCTATCGCCGTTCGTGAGTGGAAGAATACAGGTAAGAGGAAAAACTCTGGTGAATCAAAAGTCTGGTCTACTCTACTCTACTCTACTCATGCTGCAGCCCAAACTCGCTTTTCTTTCACGGGGAGGGGGAAGTCTCCTCTCTTGGACTAAATCCCCTTTGAATCTTGGCGGTCTCTAGTTGGATGTCTGAGCATCTAGTTTCCTTCATCGCTTGGAAACAAATATTTGGAGATGGGTTAGGCTTTATCTCATTCAGGTGATGGTTAGATGGGGTTTCATGGTGCTAGAATTTATCCGAATAGATACAGATAGAAATACGCTTTTGTATTTTAAGCAGAAACAGAGAAGGGCTGGTGAGCTGTCCCCCCAAATAATAACTGCAATGAGATTTAGACAGGTAATTATAAGTGATACCTAGAATTTGGCTTTACCATATTTGAGAAAATCAAACCTGAACAGCTGCCAGGGGAAGATGCGAGGACGGCAGGGAGGAGGAAACCCTATCTTCTGATCAGAGACTAAAAAGAAAGACTGAAAGAGGATGTAATTGCGCTCTCAGCAGCGAAGTGGTCCTAACAGCATTTGGGAAGAAGCTTAATGGAAATTAAAGGACAACATTGGAACGGAACAAATGGCTCCAAGCTGAAAATGGGTATGTATAGGCTGGATATTAAGCAAAGTTTTCTAACGGTTAATGTTGTATTGGCATGGAGCAGAATTTTAATCTGATTAGCAGAGGGAGATGAGAGGTGAAGCCTGGCCATATTACAAAAGGCTACAAGGGCCCAGAAGCATCTTTCTAGTCCTGTACGTTTAACTCCTGTGCGTGGCATCCCTAGAACAGAGACAAGGCCTGTGAGCAGCCTTATCTGCAAGGGACTCGCATGAGAAAAACTGGAAAGAAACCCAAGCAGCTCGTCAGTTTTTTGCTGCGATTTCCTGTTGCATCAACTGTTGTCATCCACATTGCGATTTCATAGATTCAGTCCATTGTGTTCGTTTTTATGAATCTGATGAAAAAGAAACAAACAAGCAAATTCTCAGTTAAGCAAGCGCATTTCTAAGTTAATTAAAGATGGGACAGTGAGCAAATACAGGCTCTTGTTGATGGCATGAAATAGAGCCACTTTTGTTCTACACGCTTTGCTCTCATCAGCCTGTTTCCCATTTTCCCTCTCGGAGGCCCTTAATTTGGTAGCATTATAACTCATCTTGTGTATTTGTGCATTTTAGGTGGCAAGCAATCTCTTTGTTTTAGGCCCCTATAGATTACGATAAGCAATTTCTTCATGCTTCTTCAGTGTAAAATTGGTTAGAGATAATACTTTTTCTTTTTTTTTTTCCCAAAAAAATGTATTTGAAAAATTTTATCATGAATACTTGAATGATTCTTTGCTGAGAAAACTTGTCTGAATATAAAACTCATAAGCTGAAAGTAGTCCTTTAGATAAATGTAGAATGACCTTACAAACAGGTTTTTCTGTACAGGAGTACCCTCAGTGTTTCTTCAGTTATTTCCGATTTTTTTTATCCAGAAAGACTAAACCTTTTCCTGGCTCAATAGGAAACAGACCCCAGGCTCTTTACACTGTTCTTGTATTTTTAAATATTTTTCTTTTTAATTTTTTTTTTAATTTTATTTTTAGTTTTTAACTAAAAATGTTGGCCACAAGCTTAAGAGGCCAATCATCTCTTGCCTTCGGATCTGTTGCGGGGGTTATCTGTTTCCTACATGATTATCCTTGTGGGTTGTACACCTTCAAATATCAACTGGATTCTTCTCTCTGATCCAGGCTTTCCTACGGGAGCCCGCTCCTTCCCTACCTCTAGCTTTCTAAATAAGCTCTTTCGGTTTTAATGGTGAGCGGGTAGTTTTCAAGCTCTCAGCAGATAACCTCTTCGGAAGGCTTGGCTGAAAAGCCGGCAATTAATCATAGGCGGGACTGAACCCAGGCTCCCCTAAAAAGCCAGCTTCTCTGTGATAAACTCATTACCTGCTGGCAACATTTAAATTCTCTGGTCGCAGCTATTAAAGCCAGAAGAGCTCATTAGATCACCGTCCCTGACACCTCCGTAAAACAGACCATTACGTTTCGTGCAGTCACCTCTGAACTACGCCTGGCAACTCGGATACCATGAAAATACCTTTGAGAGGAGCAGTCGGTGTTGTCTGAGGAGCACCAGGAGATAAAACATATTCGGATCTTGAGCAGTTTGGCCCCTGTTTACTCTGAGGAAAACTGGGAGCTACTTCTACCTTGAATCTCCCTGGATCGTGTCATTCCAATCACTGGCTTACAGTAACCTAAATTTTCAACTTGATGAAAAATTTCAACTGACAAGCAGTATCTGTAATGCCGATAACTTCGACTATAGCATTTGCTTATAAATAATCTGCTTAAAAGCATATGCTTTCCTTCTGTAGAGACAGGAGATAATTCCCTTATGAGTACTTCAGTTATTAAATTAAATGTATTCATCCACCTTAAAAAAAAAAAACAAACGTCTGAAAGGCAAAGCAAATGTGCTGTACTGGGAAAAATATTAGGGGCTGATTTTCAACCCTACCTGTTAAGGACAACACACACGATGAGAAAATGTCTAAGTCTCAACCGGAGCCCTCTCCTCCTTATTACTAGCAGGTGGCTTTTTCACACCAGAAACTCGTAATGCGTCCGTGAACAACCCAAAATGTGTGTAATTGGTAAAGCCAGCACCATTACTGATACTTGGTGGGTTTAATCTTTTTTTTTTTTTTTTTTTTTTGCTTTGAGAAGAAATGAGTAAACCTTGAAAACGACTGCAGGGAGGGCAGAGAACCGCGTGGAACTATTTCGCTTTAATAACCTAGAAAATATCTTTTCCTCAAGTCAGGTTTCAAGGTCAAATAGGCGTCGTCTTATATTTCAGCTGGAATTGGGAAGGTGATAAAAGAAACGAGTCAACTAGAGTCCCGTCTCCACATCCTGAAGGAAAGAAGCAACCTTACGTCATGGATAAACTTACTGTTTTACAGATGATGGGTGAGTTTATTCATAAGCTATTGTTGTTCGTGGTTCCAGAGGTGCTAAATTATAAATGCAGATGAGGGCTGTACTCGACTGCTCAGGAAGCAGCCTTTCTGAGCCCTTTGGCAGGGCTCTTGGACTAAACACAAAGCTTTTATCTCCCTGAATGTCTTGGGGCATATTAATTCTCCGCTTGTAGGTTTGTCAGATGAAAAGCAGTTTGAATGGGTTGATTTATTTTTTTCAATTGTGTCTGAAATACTGTCAGTGCTGTATATAAAGCAGGTCAAGCCAGCATCAAGACACCTGAAAGCTTAGGTGATGCCTCTTTCAATGGCAAGATACCCGGCTGACCTGCTGCTGCTCAGACCAGTGATGGTTGAGGCTGAGGAGCAGCCCAGGATGCGAAGTTCCCACTAACAAGCCCACCGCAGAATAAGAAACCAGTTTGTCTAGGAGGGTAAGCCAGACAATTCTCTGCATATACACGATGGCTGCTGTGGGCTGCTAGTGTGTTCTGCCAAATTGGTAGCTGTGACACTGGCTAAAGTCACCTTCCTATCAAGAGTTGAGTAAACTATCGAATGAACTATGCGTGAGTACCATCTGGAGTACTGTGTCCAGTTCTGGGCTCCCCCGTTCAAGAAAGACAAGGAACTACTGGAAAAAGAGTCCAGTGGAAGGCTACGAAGATGATGAAGTGACTGGAGCATCTCTCCTATGAGGGAAGGCTGAGAGGCCTGGGGCTGTTCAGCCGGGAGAAGAGGAGACTGAGAGGGGATGTCATCAATGCTGATCGGTATCTAAAGGGCGGGTGTCAAGAGGATGGGGTCAGGCTCTTCTCAGTGGAGCCCGGCGACAGGACAAGAGGCACAAACTGGGACACGGGAAATTCCGTCTGAACACGAGGAAAAACTTGTTTACTTTGAGGGTGCCGGAGCACTGGAAGAGGCTGTGGAGTCTCCTTCTCTGGAGATATTCCAAATTCTCCTGGACACGTTCCTGTCCAACCTACTCAGGGTGACCCTGCTCTGGCAGGGGATTGGACTGGATGATCTCCAGAAGTCCCTTCCAACCCCCACCATTCCGTGATTCTGTGAGTGCTTTCAATGGTTTCCTTTAAAGAGACATCTTCTAAGACACAATATCGCTCTCTGCGAACGGGGAAATTTCACATTATCCCCTTGCTTTCTTCCCATCCCTTCTCGACTTTTTATAACGTGTAATGTGTGTATAATATTTACTATTATAAAAGTCAGCTGTGCGTGTGGTTTGGCGATGGCACTGGACTAGGCTCTGTGCTCTACGATGCCTGCATGGCTTTTCCTTCTCCCACCGCGAGGGAGAAAATAGGGGGCTGGATGGTTTGATGCAGCAGGGCATTTCTTATGCTCTTACGCGAGTTTGATCCTACAAATCCTTACTTACAAAGCACTCTTCTCTCGTGTAAGTAGCTTTGAGCACTCAGACAATGTGAGATTCTTTATCTGCGCATCAGATGCGCATTTTCTGTGAAACAAAATGGGTCACGCTCATTTTTCTGGAAGTCTTTCGCTTGCCAGATCTACACCAAAGGTGAGCCCAGTTCGATGGGTTTAAGTGGGAAGCCTGCTTTTCCATGCCAAGTACTTTGCTGGCCGCTTTTTAAAGCTTATCATACCCAGGTATTCTACACAAAAATGACACTCTTTTTTTTTTTTTTCAGCAAAATGGGAGAATAGCAGCCTAATTTAATGCCGTCCCCGCAATGCCTCTTTTGAAACTCAGGCAGGATTCAGAGTTGTTCAGATTGTTCCAGTTCTGACTGGCTTACCGAACTTTGAAAATCTGTTATTTAAATCTTCCTTTGCTTTTAATTTAGTTTTCTCCCCCTTTTTTACATGAAATTTGTCAAAATCAAGGCAATATCTTTTAAAGCCTTTTCAAGGAAAGCCTGACTGCTTTTTTCTGCCTAGTCTTGAAGTCAGAAGACAGAAATATGAACAGTGGGCAAGAAGTCAGGCACTGGAGCAGCGTTTAGTTCTGTTCTGCGAGCAGGCAGAGAAGGAATTTTGTCCCACAAGGAAGCTTTATCTCCATTAAATACCAAAAGATAGCCTTCTGTTAATGGCAGTATGAGATTTCCAGCTTGCCATTTGTACATTTGTTCATTTTCACACATCGGAGTAGTGGTACCTTCCGTGTGAAAGTACAAGAAGTGCTGTAATCTCATCTTAAGCCTGAGCGTTTTTTCTCCACTTGCCCACCAGCAACCCGGAAGAGCCATAACTTGCTTCATGCGGAGTCAGCCATAAACGTGAAAGGTGAAGAGACCGCACATACACCATCGGTGTATGTAAGTCACTTGGGACTCTTGTGGCTTCTACAGGTATATAAATGTGTAAGAAAGGGCCAAATATATCATGAATCTCATTGAAATGGATTAATATGTGAACATGAAAAATTGATACGCTGCCATGATAGCAAGAAAAAATACAAGAAAAATGTTTATTATTGCACTTGTGCAGAACACTTGAGATTTTGTAGGGACATATTTCACATTTCTTATTTTCATATTTCAGTTTTACATTTTACATTGGTTATTAACTTTAAATAGCTTACAGGAAGAGCGAGGAAAGCAATAACACGGATAGGAGGAAGAAATGAAATGACAGACTGAAGGAAAAACGTTGTTAGTGATTTACACTGTATGGTTCGATATGGCCATGAAAGAATGTGCGTGTTCTTTTTGTGTTTTAACTAAGTCATGTGGGTGACTCTGGAAATCTCCTATCTCCTTTTTTTTTCTTTTTTTTTTTTTTTCCCCAGGGAGGACATAAATCTGTAGGTCGAGTAAAGAGGGTCTGAAGAACAACTACATCAACAAGGAAGCTACGCAGAAACAGAAACCTGAATCAATATTCAGTCGAGCCCGTTAATTATGCAGCTTATTTTGTACTGATGTAAGTAGATCCTTAATTCTGAAGCAACTTGTGCCTAGGGAAAAGGAGTGGAAGAGCCTGTTATGTCCCCATAGACAGCAGCTGATGGGGAGCATGGTACAGTGAAGAGATGGAGAGCATGAGGGATGCAGAAACCTCCAACAGTCTGAAACTCAGAAGCAATGGAGAAGACCCAAGGAGAGCAGAATATGGACCTCAGGAGAGGAAATTATTTTAGAAGCATGTATACATCTGAATTTGACCCATCTTTATATCAGGTGAGAGATCTGATAAAAGAGGAAATTCCTGTGAAGAGTGGAAGGTTGTCATCAGGCCATGGAAAAATCTCTTCACGAATTCATTCCTTCCATGTTCGGGAACATTCGGGAATTGACCTTACAATTTGACCTTACATTCGGGAACACAGGAATGTAAGGTCAAACCAGCTCACGTGCTGCAACTCTTAAAGTAGCTTTCCTTAAAAATAGAAATCATAGCCGATCTCTCCTTTCAAAAAGAAAAAAAAAAAAAAAGTCTTGTACAGAAAGTTACAAAAAGCTCTAGATTGGGTTCTGTGGTCAGTAGCTCGAGCAGTTTAATACGATCAAAACTCCAGTCGAATTTTTTCTAAAGAGAGTTCAGATTTCTCTGTGTACGTGTCTGCGCTCAAGCAGCCGCAGCATGACAAATGTCCAACCGGCAACGGCCGACGTTATGGAACAGCTGAGGTGGAGGACAATGACAGCCAACTTTGGGGTGGAACTCCAGCTGAACCACAGTAACACATCACCATCGCTGGAGAACTAACTCCATTATGTCAATCCATGTAAACATGAAACACAATACTGAATTATCAATACTGTTTCAAAGAAAAAGACTTCAAAGAGTTCCCGGCTTCAGACTGCCTTGGCCTGAGCTCTGTTTCTGGCAGCCTTCTGTATGAGATGCACGTAAGATATATATGTACATAGGAGGGGATGTCATCAATGCTGATCGATATCTAAAGGGCGGGCGTCAAGAGGATGGAGCCAGACTCTTCTCAGTGGTGCCCGGCGACAGGACAAGGGGCAGTGGGCACAAACTGGAACATGGAAAATTCCGTCTGAACATGAGGAAAAACTTGTTTACTTTGAGGGTGCCGGAGCACTGGAAGAGGCTGCCCAGAGAGGTGGTGGAGTCTCCCTCTCTGGAGACATTCCAAACCCGCCTGGACACGTTCCTGTCCAGCCTGCTCTGGGTGACCCTGCTCTGGCAGGGGGTTGGGCGAGATGATCTCCAGAGGTCCCTTCCAACCCCCACCATTCCGTGATTCTGTGAGGCTTGCAACAACAGCCCACCAGGTCTGAACGTCTCCTGTGGGTCCGGAAAGACAACCAGCGTTTGAGCAGGCAGCAGCCTGGCAACTAATCAACAGCACATTACTCTGCAGCTCATAAATCGCCATGAAGCTCATTTATTCTCTTCGGAGAATGAATATGAAGCCTCTTCTTGCCAGTTATTGTAGCACTACACAAAGCCATGTAGATGTGGAAGCTGCTATTAATAGCAGCGGACGAGCTGCTAATTGGATGGTTATGTAATGGCATTGTTACGAAACCTAGTTTGGGTTTGACACCTTCTGTTTTCTACAAACAACATTAAAAACCCCAAACAAGTCCATGGTTAGCAGTACCTAACATGAAACAAAGACTAAATAATTATCAGTCATTCAAAACTCAAATAGGAGAAAAAAAAAACCCAATTCATTTATCTGAATTCTAGTACAAATGAGGTGGAAGTGAATCATTCAAGAGACCTGCTGTTCAAAGGGATGCTTTAAAGTAACTTTCTTTAATACCTGCCCTGCAAATACTGACAAAGAATTCAAAGTGGCCTGTTTCTGCGACTTGTGAAATCTCAGAAAGTTTTTTTCTCTTAAAAAAAAAAGGGCTTTGAATGAGTACGAACAGAATGTAGTTTAAGGAGAAAGAATGACCAGAAAAGACCTGTGACGCACACCGATACAAATCATGTTCTAGGATCGGGCACGGACCTCTACTGTTGTAAATGACAATAAAGTTTGTCGTTTTTTAAGGAACTTTAAAAAAAAAAAAAAAAGAAACAAATGGGGATGACATTTTGTTCCCTGCTATACGGGAGGAGAGAAAATTGCAGTCCATTAGGAGAGCAGCTTTTCTCTGGGGTGGCCCTTCACAGTGCCTCTATTCTTGGTTATTCTGAAGGCTGGGCATCACTAATGCAATGTACAGCACCGGGACCAAATTTTCCTTTTGATACATCAAATGCAGCAGCATACAGAACCTATATGAAGGATCCCTCCAGAGGTTTGTAGTTACATGTATATAATAACCTTTAAAGAGATGAAAATTCTTGGTCAACACTGCACCGCTCTAACGCCTCTCGGTCTGATCTTTGACCATGAAATTACCTCTCAACATGCACAGGGTGCCAGCAATTGTTGTTTGATCAGTGTTATCTAGAACCTTTGGTTGCCGAGGTAAATCAAGGCTGTCACTCCAGAACTGCTTCCTTAATGAAGGAGCCCGGGATTCTCACACAAGGAACCTAATGACCACTTCAGCTGTGAACACACATCCCCGCGTTTGTGCAGAGAAAGGCGTGAAGTTCCTTCCAATTGAGTCACCTCTGAAATGTCAGGAAGCTGTGCGAGCCGCAGCAGCGGCGTGGGAGGAAAGCCGGGCGCAGTGGCAGCATCGTGACCTGCACGTAAAGGAATTTAGCCCCTGAAACGGCGAGCGGGTACATCCTGCCCTGTACGAGCCGGACGCAGCCTACATACACACAGCTATAGGCACGGCACCGCACGGACTGCCTCTGTCATCTGCGATCGGAAGGATTTTTTTATTGCTTTTTATCTGGCAACAGACACTATACTCAGCCATGCTGACTCCATGTTATTTTCCGCTCCTTGTCATTTTGCATTGTCTAGGTGATGATAAAAACCCCGATTTATCCAGCACAGTGTGTTAGGAAGGGTTTCTATCAATAAAGGAAAACTCTACTTCAGTTCCTTCGTTGTTAAAGCACCCAGAGGAAGCAGCCGAAGGGCTTGCAGAGATTTGGTGCACGATGTCCCAGCACCACAGTTAATTACAGCAAGCATGCCTAGGAAGCTGTGATAACTTTGGACTGAGCAGCCGTTGAAAGGAACAAGACGTTATAGAAACCAAGCCGGAATTTGGGTGGTCCAGATGTCTTCCACATGCATCCAGTTAATTATCAAGAACTAGGCTCTCTTATCCATTTTGTGTGTGTGTGTACGTATATATCAGTCTGCATTAACATAGAGATAGATCTCTTCAGACTATTAACCTCATTAGAGTACTTTGGAATCACAGAGTGGCAAATAATATCCGAATCTTCTCCTAAAATAAAGTATTGGCATGCTTTCCTACTCCTACACATCAGATGAAAGGAGTTTTCTCCTAAATGCATCTCTTCACTAATAGTATGGTTTGTCTGTATTGCTACTGCTCTTCTGTAATCTCACTTGCGCGAGAAGGAAGAGGGATACAGCAGCTCCTCCGAGTAGTAATGTAATGCTACTTCATGTTTCTGTTGTGTTAGAACCGAAGGGTTCCAATAGGATACAAACTTTGGCACCCATTTCACTGCAGGACAGAGTTCATCAGCCTTCCAAAGTTCATTCGCCGCCCTTTTATTCTTTAATTCTCAATTATCCTGAATATATACCGGTATAAATTTATACTCTTACAGTACTTCAAAAACTTGTAAAGTACTTTAAATGCTGTCTAAATCTTTAAATGCTGTTTACATTTTAAATACCTTAAAATACTTGAAAGTTAACCTTTAAATGATGTTTAAATATGGGAAATTTCCCCCCATGTCTGATGTTACGCTCTTTTCCTCTGTAATAGTGTTTTTTCTGCCCTTTGCGTTTCCTGCCCGCAGTGATAGAGTATCTAGCTACGCCCGGCTCTCTGTACGTCCTGCTGATCCCTGCTCTTCCCAGGGCACAGCAACCCGAGTTTTCTCGTTGGTGAGTGCGTGTAATTAATGTCTGTCTACTGTCTATTAATATGTTACCATTTCCTGCTGGGTTTATATACTTCATTTCATATGTCGGTCATATTTTAATTGGTTTCTGGCATTTTACGCTGATGGCCAAAACTCGTGAGAGAACTGAACGGACCATTCATTTCCAATGATAATTTTGCAGTCAGACTACTTGTTTGCACGGAGTAGTAGTTAGTCTGTGACATCACTTCGGTGCTATTTTGGGAACCCAGCTTGTGTGTTAAAAAACCAAACTGTTCCTGGGCCTTCTGGTACTGTCGTTCAAAGGAAGAAACGCTTCGCGAAGGTCGTGACTACAGCGTGACTAAGGCTGGGACAGAAAAGCCTTCCAGGGTGATTAAGCTATTTAGGTGTTCTTTTCTCCTTTGTGGTACTCAGCCGCGGAAGGTGGAATCAAAGGAAAAAAAATGAGCTGAAGGAACGATGGTTTTCCAATGGAGAAACTGAGACGCTACTTCTCTGCAGGGCATCATCCAGGAAATTCCATTTTTTGTTTCCCTTTGGACTTTACCAGGTATCTGGTTTTTCATGGGGTTTTTTTGTTTCGTGTTTTTTTGTTTGTTTGTTCTTTAAATAAATGGAAAGACCTCCCTGAAATTCTGAATCAGAAAGATTCTCTAGATAGAAGTCTGGATGGGGAAGCAGCCCACCTGTAGCTTGTGTCAACTGGAGGAGAAAGTGTGGAATATCCACATATCGTAACTGAGGGTTAAAACCAGACTGTACACGTGGAATTCCCGTTGGTCTTAAACTACCACGCTCCTGCAGTACAGGCTGTGGCCATCGTTGCACTTCTGCTGCTGTTCTATGCCCATAGCCAGTACTATCAGGTGTGGTAAAACGCATTCAGGAAAAATAAAAGAAATAATAGAAAAATAAAAGATAGTTGATTAATTCTGGTGATTAATGTGCTAAATCTGTATTTACAGACAAAATAACTAGTAAAGGTATACATAAAGCATAAATGAATACATTGCATATGTCTAATCATTACTTGGGAGACGAATCATGCTATATTTCATAATAATTACTAGAAAAATATTTACTTGAGCCAAAGCTTAGATACAATTAAGGAGATGAATCTAATGCGGCAGGTTCCTATGCCCTGTATTGGCCATCAATTTTGCCTGGAATAAAAATGATGGTAGCACATCCATCATATTTCACAGTTCCAAGAGAAAAACTAGTGCTCCAAGCATGAAAAATTCCCTCTGGTTATTTATAAAAGTTAGTTGGTGCTAATACATTGAAAGGAAGGTAGTGCTGTAGAGCTGATAAAGACGCAGGCTGAGCTCAAGTCCCTTCCTGTAGCACAGTATTTCCGAAAGCTCTCTGCCACGACTTTGTTTGCTAGAATCTCCCAAACAAGGGGTGTCCATCCCACCCCAACCTGGCGAGCCAAAGCCTCTGAGCTTCTCAGGTACGTATGTGACCCAACGTAGGGGCTGCCGCAGACAGTTATTTGTTATTTGCTCTTTCCAAACAGGAGTCTAATAAAGCTGCCTATTAATTCCAATTGCAGCGGAGGCTGCTGTACGGCATTGCCTTCTGGCTAAGGTCACCTTTCCTTCACTCCTTCTCTAAGCTATCCATGTAGTTTTTGAATAGCAAAGGTGAGCAGAAAAAAAATACTGAATTTCCGATGTTGCCCCTTGCCTGGAAATGCTCTCATTTGGTTTAACGTCCCACTGTGAAAAGTCTCTCTCCATTTCAAGCAAGGGGGTGGTGAAGGGCTAGGCTGGAGAAGACACTTGCCCTCAACTGACCCAGATGTAAGCAAGAAGCAAACATTTTGCACTTTCATGTGTATCTGGAGAGAACGTAGGCAGAAAAGTTTCGGTTAGAGAACTGACGGGATCATCTGTAATTTGCTTAATCAACAGGGAATGGTGAAGATCATTACAGTGGCCTTTTGTACCACAAAAGCAGAGAGAACAAATATCACGTTACATAGGGCTGAAACACAGCGGTCACATTCACAGCTGGGCCCTTATCGAGATCTTTCGCGCTACAACAATAAATGTTCTGCGCAGCTCGAGATAACGTGGAAAAGGAAATGTTGGGAAATGCTGGCACTCTTGCAAATGATAAAAACGAAAACAAAAAGGAAGAAAAAGGGGTTTCTTGTATTACCAATTTACATTTTGCAAAGTAACTCCAACTTGTAAAGGAAACCGAAACTTCCTTTATTCAAATAGTTTTGTTCCAGTGAACTGACTTAGACCATTTGCGCTTAATTCAAGGAATCGTTTTTACTCGGTATTTTTTGGCCGGTAAATAAGAATATATTTGTCGCTCTGAGTAGTCGGAAATATGCTGAGTGCGATATCGTAAACATGTAAGAAATGGCATTCTGACAAAGTTACGTTAGTCTACAGGCTAGCTGTTTGGAAGTTGTACGTATCTTTATTCTTATTTCCTGTAATTTTTCTCTTACTATTAGCACTCTCTGCTGTCTAGGTCATGAAACCACTTACTGCATTTCTCTTCTGTTTAAAGCCTCCAAAAGTATTTCAACTGTGTTTTTCTCAAAAGTCAGCCTTCTTCCCAGTCAACACTGTCTCAGCACTGGGTCTTTCAAGATCTTCCCCTTTTCTGACCAAATCTTTTCTCCCCTCTTCAATCCGTCCAAACTATTGCCATCAAAATACTTCCCTTTTCTCACCACTCTGCAAATATTCCCCTTCTCCTAAGAGCTCAACATTGACTTACTTCCCCCCTAAAATTCAAGCCTGGCTCTTTTCTCCACTCTGATTACTTCCGTTACTGCTTGTTTCTCACCTCACCTCCTCTTGGAAAGCCTTTTTGTCTCCAATGTGGGGAATGCCCGTGTATGGGAAGCAAGGGACGCTGTCAATAACCTCCTCCTTTAGCTTTCTTCATCAACGGGATGCTCTGAATCTAAAACGTATGGTCGATGAAATTACTTCGAGTCACCTCCCTCATTTGTTTTAGGAAACGCCTGCAAATATTTACAAAACAATCAGTAAAAAGCATGCAGAATGAAGATTCAGCACGACTTAAATGTTTGCATGCCATTTCTACCAAATGAGTAGAGATGTTTTGAACTTTTATTATGATTCCTTGACTTTCAGTCCCTGGTTAGACCAGCCTAGGGTTTGCTCCTCCTTGTGATAACAGTAATATCCAGCAGGCTTTTGGGGTGACTTAGGAATAACTGAAGCACATCACATTATTCCCATTCCTTTTCATTGCCTCTTCCTGGACCGGTCCTTATGGGAGCTGTGGTACCGGATTCATAACGCCAGTCACGGTGGGTTTGTAGCATTTTGGAGTTGCCCACATCCTCTGATGCCTTTATGGAGCTTGCTTAATGCAAGGGGAGCACAGCAGATGAGTGAATGCAAACTCCTGTGTTTTCTACTTCATTTGTAGACCTGTGAGCTTCTGTGGAATATGTCAGCCGAGATCATAGGTAATTCATACTCTTGACGATACTGAGGTTGTCATAGCCAGCTTTTCCAGATGCGTCTAGCTCTCCGGAATTTATACGACATTAAAATCAGGCTTCTTGCCACACCGGAGAAATGCATGTATTTCTCAGAGTCTATCACCACTGAACCAAAAGTAACAAACCCCTGGGAACTCTGGAAGGAGATGTATTTATCCTTTCTGAGTCATCCCGGGCTCGAGGCTGGTGCTAAAACTTCCAGAAACATTTGGAAAGCAACCACAGAAATCAATCAAACAAACAAACCTCTCGAAGAGCGGTAAGAGGAGGCTCCAGAAGCACATCGAGCCAGCACTCACTCGCCAGGACATCCCTTCTCCGCTCCTTCAGCTTCTGCCACACCTGCCACCTCCTCCAGCATGCCACCTTCAAAAGTGGTGGGCTTTTTGCTCACGCTTTGGAGGGATGATGCCTCCTGAAACTCTGCAAGTGAGCTTGCAATGACCCCAAAGCTGCGTCTCACGTAAATGATTCATCTGCTTCTATTTGTCAATATGAGTTTCCCTGAAGTAGTTCAACTGCTCCTACATGTGACATGAGCACTGTCAGAACAGACCCATACCCTTGTACAGACGAGATTTCATGAGCGATCTTCCAAAAGTAACTTGAGTTTCTGGGGTTTGATTGGGTGAGTTTTGTTGTTTCTCTTCCTTTACCCTTCCTTCCAAGAAGCTTTGTCAACAGATCTCCCTGGCATCCTACCTCCGGTTGTTTCTCCTAGGTGGGAGATCTCTTTCCCATTCCTCCTCAAAGGAGAGTGGGGAGGAATTTAATGGCAGCTGGGTCTATACGAATTTCAGAGGAATTTGTAAGAGTTATGTCTGTATTTGTCACATCTATGTTTCAGACTAGAGCTGGTTTTTGTTAATGTTGGCAACTCTAAAGAAAGGAAGTCTTAAAGTTATTAAATGTAAACCGTGTTAGCCAGCTGATGGGGAGGAAAATCCAGACTTTAACGGCATCTTGGAATCATTCAATTTTAATTCTTGAAATTAACATCAAAGATATTTTTGCTGTGTAGAAAATTTTCATCATTTGATTTCTTTTTTTGTGCTTACCTGTTCCTTACTGTACCGTCTAACTGTAGCCTGGCCATGCATATGTGGGTGCGTACCCCAATATGTAGGCGTTGACAGCATTTGGGATATCGGCTCCTGGACGTCGTGTGTAGCAAACACAGATAATCAGTTTACAGCCTCGTGAGGTCTTACTGAATTCAGCCTGGGAGCTCTCGTGGCTCTGGTGCCCAGAAGAAAAGGGCAGCCTGGAAAAGTCTTTTCCTCTACAAAATGGCTTTTGAGGTTCAGCAGTAACCTCGGCAGACTGTAAGCCAGCCTGTTTGCTAAAGAATATTTACAGCTTAAGAATACTTACAGCTCAACTTGTCCGAGCTGTTCTCTTTACGACGTCCGGCAGGTGACCTACTGAAAACAAGGAAAAGAATCCCATGGACTTTAGTAGCTACTGGGATAAGTGCTTATTCAACTCATACGGGCAGGGTCATTTGCCTGCAGAGAAATACAAGTCACGATGAAACCAGTACTAATCCCGCTGGTCAATGGCTCAGTTTTGAGGGGGAGAAATATCCCCTTCCCTTTTTTAAAAATATATTGCGAACTGTGCAGCGATACTCCTAAATCTTACAGTTTATAATACTGTTACTGGAGCATTCTGGACCCTTTGAATTAATCACTGCTCTTTCCTTCGTTAGATCTGAGGACTCCAAATATTATTGCTTAGAGCAGTGGTGTTTGCTGACTTTGTCACTGAATTCCTGGATTTGGCATCCCATTGACATGTTTTCAGTCATTAAGCGCGTAAGACAGCAACCTCCTGCATGCTCTTCTGTGTTCTGCTCTTCCTCCTCACCTTCCAGTCCTTGCTCCGTTGACTAATTCATTCACAGCCTGAAACATCATTTTTTTAATAATAGCTATCATTCAAATCCATGCCATGCAAGTCAATGGCAAAAGGTATAATTCTTGGAGCGTTGCTCTGCTACTTGCTTGTAAGAAAAGCTGTGTAAATAATGTAATATTTTGCTTGCTAGGAATTCAAAACAAATTAACTCAGCTTAAAATTAAAGCACATTAAAAAAATCACTCTCTTCAAAACGATCAAACGAACGTTCTTAATTAAAAATACCTTCGAATAAAAGAGAAGAAAAATGTATTAGTTAAAATTCTGAGATGAAACTTGTATCTTATCAAAGCATTTCTGTTTCCTTTCCAATGCAAACAAATTAAAACATCTCAGTTTTGCTAAGCCTGTATTTTTGTCCTTGCCCCCACCCCCCGCCCCAAATAAGAAAAAACCAACAAACATTAATTTTTTACCTAGTCCTCCCTGTATTTCTCCTAAAGGCAGGAGTTAAATGTCCAGCAACGCCTCCGAGTCTGTCAGGAGTAATGCTTTTTTAGGCCAGAGAGAAGTCTCGGTCTCCTGCATACCAAGAGCGTGACAGAATCACTGAGCTATCAAATCAGTTATTCTGCCAACATCTTTCTGGTTCACTGGAAAGTAAATTAATCCTTCGTAAGAGTGCTCCAGCAGGAGAACAAGAGCGAGCACACACGCTGCCATAGTCAGGCAGTAAGGTGCTTGCCAGGAGTGTAAATAATGGATAAATAATTAATTTTCTTTGGGAACCTTCAAGGATCTACTTCTCTGGGTGCTTATGCACACGCGGTGGAACAAGTGCAGCAAGGGATTGAGCAAGAGAGCTTCTCCATGGAGAGAACACACGCCCTAGGGCAGGTCGGTCAGCAGCTCCACCGCGGCTCTTCACGACTCACCGGGGCGTCTGGGGCTGGGACCAGTTTCTGGAGCCAGCGCCAATCAGAAGGTGTCTGGGAGGGAGCTGCTCCGGCAGAAGACGTGAGGACACACCTTAGGCCACCATCATCCCTTGGGAACGACAGGCTGCAAGGAGTGAGACTCCAGCATGCCGACCGCGTGGTGCTGGCAGTGCTTCTGCCCCACCAAAGCTTTATTTAGGAGAGTCCAACAGCTCCAGTGAGAAAATCAGAGAGATACGAGACACGTTGCAACAGATAATTGAGCACTGACCAGAAATCTGTTGTCTCCAGTTCAAACTATTACAATAAACTGCAAACACATGTATTGTCTCCTGTGTGACCTCTCACAGTTGATCCTTTTTTTTTATCCTGTTCTTGCACCTTTCCTTGTTTCCACATACGTACTTGATTTTTTTTAACCTCTCGTCATTTTTCCTGCTGTCTTCAGATATTCATTCCTCTATCCCCTTTCACATTGATTATTTTTGTTTCTGACCCTAACAACGCTTTTACTGTCTTCCAATTGTTCCTTGTTCCTTTTTCATAGAAAAAGTTTTCTCCTTTTGTTCCCTGTCCTCTTCAGTTGGTGTGCTCCTGTGATTCTCCGTTCCTATTATAAAACTCATTTACTCTCTGTCTCTCGTCTTGTCTCTCACCACACAAGCCATGTAACTCCATCAGCCGCAGGCCCGTTGGATTAATTTCCCCTTTTCATCTGCCGTCTCACACCTCTCCCTTCCTTGTGCTCCCACACAGCGTTGTCTCTTTTCTCTTCCCAGTTTGACATCTCTCCTCCATCCCAAGCCCTGCCTGCTGATGGCGCTAGCAGAAATGTCAAGCTTTGGGGCTTTATCCCACAGATCTTGGTTTCCTTCGCCTCCTTGTTGCTCGTTGGATGAGCCACCACCTTCTTGGGCAGCTCAGGGCTGTTTGCCATGCGTTAGCAATGTGAGCCTCTGTGGAAAAACGATGATACTTTCAGTATTCGATCAAGGCACGGGGATCACATTTTACATCCACGAGATAGCGGTATTTTATTGATCGAATTGCAGTTTTTCAGCTTTACTGCAATAACGCACCTGCAACCGCCTCAATGTTTTCAATCCGTTGCCCCAAGGCAATAAGCGTTTTCCTACAGGAATACGTGAAACCATGGGAAGGACCAAGGATTTCTGTTCGAGACCATCCGGTCATAAAGCGAGTATTTAACTAAACCCAAGATTACTCAGGTTTTCAGGCCGTTTTCTGTCTAGACCTCGGCTGTAACCGGCTGTTGCATTTCTCTACGAACTAAATACACAATATTCCGAGCTGGCCTCATAACGAGAAGTCTACACGAATGACCACCTGGAAGCCCTCTTGACTCCTTCAAAACATAAGCAAATTGGCAAATCTGTATTTCCAAGATCAGAAATAACACAAAAACCTCCCTTTGGCTGTCTGAAAATAAAGCCACGTAAAGCAAAGGCCTTGAAGGATAGCAAACTCTTAAAATAAATACAACTTCCTTTGCCACAATAAATGTTGTTTCAGATTCTGAAGTTGAATATCTAATTCATTCCGCTGAGCTGTAACGTTTCGTTAAGCTGCAGGAACTTCAGAGGAACAGTTTTTCAGTTTCTTACAGACTTGAACTGCTTAGTGCTCTCTTAAAGAAGCTTCTGGAGAAGAGAAACTCTGGGATGATTTTTAAGCCTTTTTTTTGGTTCATTATTGCGATTTGACATTCTGCCTCCACCAGATCAACCCTGGATTGATTGTTTGTGTGACCTTAATAGAAACCCAAAGCTCGAAGCAGCTCTGAGAAGCTCCCCTGGTGGGCCAGATCCTTGGCTGCCATTCTGGCTGCTTTGGTCTACTCAGGAAGAATTTGGAGAACACAGGGAGTGCTTGAACGGCAGCTACAAATTACAGTTTTGTTTCAGCTCAAGGGTGAATTACATTTAAGAGATGATTGTTGCAACAAGAAAAAAACCCGCCGAACTGAAGTGTTTCCAAGCTATTTATCACTTCCCTGGTATCTCTCCTCGTGGAAATTCTCCAAGTCCTGTGATACTGATCTTGTAAAGAATTATTTTCTTTCCTTAGCTCCAATAATGAAAATCCGTGCTTGATATTTCTGTCGGAACTCCTTGGCTCCTTCTTGGACTTTTTTATTTCCCCCCCCCNCCCCCCCCCGGATTGGGAAATGGGGAAAAAACCCAAAAAGGATTTATTTATTTTTTTTAAATCTCAGTTTGGATCAGGCATCCTTATAATATCATTAGCCCCCCCCCAAAAAAAACACAACAGCAACAAAAGAGAGTGAGTTGACTTTAATAGTTCCATCTGAACATTTTTTATTAAATAACAAATGCGTGGCACAGTGCTAACACATGGCCAAATGCTTGTTGTCGGAATATATTATTAGGAAAAAAATTACGCAGGACGGGAATATGTTTAATTTTGGAATGTCTATGTATATATAGATAAGGAACCTGGCAGACATGCTCCCGTAAATACTCACAATCATCAGACCACTCTGGGGTTTCAGTACTGCTGATTGTGTTATTTATGCAGATATATACAAAATTATGCACAACTCGCATGTTAGATTTTTGTTGGAAGTAAAAAATGCGCTGCCGCTCTGAATACTTTTTAACGCACCTTCCCTTCCCTGACCCAATAATAGATTTACCCTTGCTTCAAGCAAGAATAAGACCAAATTTGGACCAAATTTGCTGGTCTAAATTGAAACGTTCTCCAGTCTTTTGGTTCTCGTCCTGCAGCACGCAGCAATTCCCTGGAGAGGAACCTACGGAGCAAACGCTTTGGACTTGCTGGCGAGTTTCAAAAACCTCCTTCGCTGCCGCCTTTATGCCATGAATCGAGTGTTTTCAGTGTATTCTGCCTCACCCAAAGGAAAATCACCCTCGTCCGCACGCTCACGCGTTCGCGTTGTGCGCACACAATCTTCTTGTAGCAAAGGAAATTGTATTTATTTTAAGAGTTTGCTATCCTGCAAGGCCTTTGCTTTACATGGCTTTATTTTCAGACAGCCAAAGGGAGGTTTTCGTGTTATTTCTGATCTTGGAAATACAGATTTGCCAATTTGCTTATGTTTTGAAGGAGTCAAGAGGGCTTCCAGGTGGTCATTCGTGTAGACTTCTCGTTATGAGGCCAGCTCGGAATATTGTGTATTTAGTTCGTAGAGAAATGCAACAGCCATTTACGGACCAGACAGAAAACGGCCTGAAAACCTGAGTAATCTTGGGTTTAGATAAATACTCGCTTTACAACCGGATGGTCTATGAAGAGAAATCCTAGTTTAGGGAAGAGTTGCTGGGTTTTTAACTCTTCCTACAAGACCACGGCTCTGGATCGTCATTCCGGAAACTCCGGAGCTTTAAAATAAGCTCATTGCTTATCTCCCATAATTTAACTCATTACTTCTCTTGCCACCGCTTAGTTTATCAGAAAGGAATAAAAGCAAAACGATAACGATCGCCCCAAAGCGAAGCAAATCACTCTTGGCAAAGCCTAGGCCAGAAGCGAGAGTGAAGGTATGACGGCACTGGTGGCACACAGATGTTTAACGAGCTTTTTAAAGGAGAAAAAATTCAAGATTGGGAAGCGGCGAGTTTTGGGTTTGAAAAGCCATATAGTTCGAACCAGTCACATTTCTTTGTCTTACACTATTAATTTAACTATTTTAGAAGAGGAAATGTTATGGATAAACTGAATCTAAACACTTGTTCCACTTATCCCCCCAAAATTCCAACACGTAAATGCTTTACTTCAACAGTATTTTTAGTTTTGCTTTCACAAACATTAAACAATCCCCAGATCTTCCAAATTTAACCCATTTAGAGCAAAATGACCTGAATTTCGTTGCAATTCAGACGGCCGGGTGACACCACCACCCCACCACCCCCCCGCTCACTTTGTGCCCAGTTGCGCTCATCGATGACGCAATTACGCGCTATATTAACCGGGAAAACCTGCGCGGGGGGGAGCGGGGACAGAAGGGAGCGCGAAGGCAGTGGGTGGAGGCAGCAGCTCGCCGTCACCTTGTGTCGTCACAGCCACGTTTTGGGTGAGTTTGGGGGCAGAAAAGGAGCCGGGGGGTTGCGGACACACACGGCGTCACTTGGCACGACCTCCCGCTGATGTCCCCCGCGCACGCGCTGTCCCCCCCGTCCCTGTC
>VWZL01003735.1:663764-740439 GCA_013396915.1 Stercorarius parasiticus
TTTTTTAATTCTGTCGACATCACACCTCTGGCTAAACCCCCCCTTAGAAGCCCGGTGATGGCAGCGTTTCGGTGGGGCTGACACTTTGTCCGCTTCTGGGTTTGCAGAGGGGCGTTCTCCGTGGTGAGGCGGTGTATGAAGATCACCACAGGACAGGAGTACGCGGCCAAAATCATCAACACCAAAAAGCTTTCGGCTAGGGGTGGGTATATTTTAACCTGGTGTTCATAGTACCTCCTCCCCTTTTTTCACATTCTTGTGGTAAGCGTTAAAATAAATAATAAAAATCGCGAAATGATTTTTTTTCTTATTATTTCCATCATTTTCGTTTTTTTTATTTATTTTATTATTTCCTTGATGCTTTTTTTTTTCTTTCTATGTTAAGCGTGTCATGGATTGGTTGCATGGAGGTCTGGGGTTGCCGTACCAGGTGTACAAATACTCAAACGATTTAACACAGTGCAGCTCCTTCCTTTTTGTGAATTGTGTTTTGCAAGGTGATTTTTTTTCTGGGGGGGGAAGGCTGGGAAATAATAAGTTTCCATCATACCTTTTATTTTAAATACTATAGCTTTAGTGAGTTCTCTGTTGCCGTTATTTTTAACATGAACATCAAGGCTTATCTGGCTGTGCATGCATGAGGAAAAAGTGTACTTCTCCCTCATGCTAAACTTTGTTATGAGAAGAAAATCACGTTAAAGAAGAAAATTATCATTTTATGAACTAACCATTTGCAAAGTCATTCATTCTCATTGAGTGATGAGTGTTTTCCTGTCATAACCCAACCTTATTACCTGCTGTACAGCTTGTTTATAGTTTTGTGTGATCTGTATATTTCCTGGCTATTTTCAGTATCAGTGGATACATCTTATGATACATATGAGGTAAATATACACATGCTGTGGGTTACTGTTGTCCAAAGCAAGCCTTAATGGTGATATGTCAATTCCTTCTTAAATCCAAGTCAGAGTGCTGGTGCTAGGATGTCGGGGATTACAGATTATTCTCCGTTAATGTTATCTGTGTTTTGATATGAACTTGTGATGTGGTAAAGAGCATGGAAGTGAATAAGCAAACAGTATCAGAGTGTAAACCTGTTAATGGCCTGGTTTGCTTGTGAAGCAAAGGAATCACTGCAGGTAAACAGCAGTTGGAATTAATTCATTAAATTTAAACAAATATTACATATGACATTATGGCATGTTCTGGTAGCATGCTGCTCTGGGATACAGGTCTTCCAACATTGTGTCAATACTTTTATTTTCGGCTGATGAAAGTTGTGTGAAAATTTACTTCTTACCTTTAGCTGAATTTTAGTCTCCATACTTTTGCTGCAAGATTTGCTTTTCCGTATTTTTCAAGAGGTACTTAAATTTAAGGTACACCTTTGTGGAGTTACGGGTTTAAAGGGAGAGACGTTGAGAAAACGGTAATACTTGAGAGAAAATATTTTCACGAGTTTGCTTAAAACAGATCTTCCTTTTTTTCTTTTGTTAGCACCATAATGTGATCTGTTGAATTTTGATGCTTAAAATAAACCGCCCCATTCTGTGTGATTTCATAAATCTTGCGTGTCTTTCAATGTGAGAAGCTGCAGCAATATCAGCATCAGGTTACTTATGTGCCATGGGTTTTACATATGATGGGATAGATCTTTTAAATGCTAGGCTAAATTAATAAAAATGTTGTATTCCTTAGAGGTCATCATTTGGAACATGCTATATTTGAAGCTTCAATTTTTGTATTTCTTTGACTGTTCATGCAGGACTGAGTTGCTCCATTAATGAGTGGCACCATATTTGGGAGAATTTGGCTCACATGATGGGATGAGGTGAAATTCACACAGAGTTTTATACAGGTTTAGTACATAAGCCCATAAAGGAAGGGGTTACACTTCAAAGCTGGACCGTGAAATATCCGTTCTTATCAGAACACATGTGACGCCATGTCCGTGAATGCAGGGAATGCATTTCCATCTCTGTCTTCAGAGATCCTGGAGGGTTTTTTGAGGGTTTTTTATTGGCTTGGTTGTTATTTTGTGGTGGTGGTTTTGGTTTTTAGCTTTTTGAAATCTACTAAACAGCTTTTGAAGAGCAAGCTTCTTAGAGAAATCTTCAGATTCTTATTAGGCAATTCTTTAATTGCGGAAAGGTGTGCTTTAATTGCACTTGTGGTGCAAAACCTAAACATTAAAGAGCCTCAAAGTGTGATACTTTCTCCTGGCTGATAATAGGTATACAGCTTATAACTAAGGTACTGTTTTTCAAACTTAAATAGTAAGTTTCATTGTGCTCACACCTGAACTGCTTTATGATCAGGTGGCAGTTCACTCTTGTGTTTCGTACTTGAAATGCCAATTATGATGTAAATTTCAAGGACTGTTTATTGGGTCAGCCTCATCTGTGCGCAGATTTAGGGGTTCTTGGCTTGGAAATGTGTATCCCTTGTCTTTTAAGGACAGTGTTTTATTTGGGATCCCTTGCTTAGAAGATTGAAGAGGAGCCGTTTATATTGATCAATATATGAGATGGAGCAGTCAAGACTAAATAAAACTTCTTTAAGCTAGCTTTGAAATTAGAAGTTATTTAACTGGCTTCAGCCCAGTCATAACAATACTTGTCTCCCCATCCCTCCTTCACCTCAGCAGTAAATGTTCTTGGAGGTTTATCTGAATCCTTACTTTAGTACCTCTAAACTGAGGAACTGACTTGATCACAGACTTAACGCTGGTGAAGGTGTGTTCTCATCTGTTTCCTTGCCTAGTTACTGGGAAATTTCAAGCTAATTGTATCTGTGCAGAGGCATGAGCTTTGGTTTTAATTTGGAAGGGAAAGGACCCTGTTCTAGGAGAAGTAACCTTTGTGCTTTTAAGTTGATGATCAGGGTTTTTTTTATCTGCTGTGCTCTCATTTACAAATGGCAGTCCGAAATGTAATAAAAACACTTAAAGATTATGATTTTAAATATTTGACTTTATGTGGCAATTCCAATTCCATGTTTTTCTGATTTTAGTAATGGAAGTAATAAATTCTTGCAATTTCAATCTCTTTCGGTGTAGCAAAAAAACCTTTTGCTTATTTGAATAACACATATTCTTTTCTTAAAGCAGTCTTAAACTGCTCTTAAAAGTTCTGAGCTTTGACTTCACGTTTACTAAATCAGCTCAAGTATTAAATTGCTATTAGAAAACAAGCAGCTAGTTTTGCATCAATAAAATATGTTCCAGACAAGCTTGCCCAATTTGATTATGCTGCTGATTTTTGACAAGGGTGAAAAATGGGTATGTAACATACATCTCTAAAATTAAGTGCGACAGTGAACAAGCACGCAGAAAACTCAGAATAAAGTGAAGAATGTATGTTTGCTGGCTCTGGGTTCTGTATTGTTTCATCTGATGAAGTTGTTGGGTTTTTCTTGTTACTCGGTCTCTAAAGTGTGCTGTTTTGGGCTTCTCTGTGTTGTTTTTCTTGTGTTGAAAGCAATGTAGATAAAAGCGAACTTCTGTCAGATGACTTTACTTTTCCTTGTCTGTTCCAAATACCAAATAATTAAGAAATCATCTTTTTCTTTTTGTCATTATCTGTACATCTTTTATCTTTTCTTTTGAGAGTCTTGTGGCTTTGATCCAGATTGATTTCATATAAACAGATCCCATTTTCTTAACAGGTTTGGGCATCGTTTTCTGTCTTTAAAAAAAAAAAAAAGAATTAGAGAAGTGTTTGCTTCTCTGATCATACTTGAAAAGATCAATTACTAATGTATTTTCATTGGGTGTCACTTTTGCCAGTAACTCATAGTGACTTTTTCTCTGTACTGGCCAAAATCACAGTGCCTTTGATGGCAATTTGATGGCATCTATGGGAGGAGGATGTTCTAGTCCATTTTCTTTTCTAGGGTGCTTTTGTAAATACTGCCTAGGCACACCTCTCCCAGCCCTTAGATTGCTGCAGCAGAAATACGAACCTTTGTTTATGAGTGCACATATTTTTAAGAGTAATGTAAGAATCAGCTGGAGGTTATCACTTCTTTTTGAAAAAGCTCTCGTGAGCTTTCGGGGACCAGCCGTTCCATTAGCTTCAGTGAGCTTTTGAGTTTTAAGCCTTGAAGGCTTCACTGGGTACTTATATTCCTTCTTAGCAGGAAGTTTCCCAAATCTTTATCAGCATCTTCCTATTCTTCAAGGAAGAGAGTATTTCCTATGAGCTTGTGGCTGCATAGCCAGGGGTGACTGGAGTGATTGCTCTTCCCTGCAACAAGCTCTGATGGGTGAGGAGGCTGGCAACCCCACCCTTTTGGAACAATGTTTTAGTGGCAGTATTGAGCAATCCTACTGTGGGAAGAGTTTTTCTCTGTCTAAATCTGTCCAAGTAGAGCACCTCATGATCCCTGAAGTGATTTAAAATACATTAGGGAGAGTAATGAAATGTGAAGCATACAGGGTGGCATTTTTCAGCGTATTTTTTCATGATGCAGAGGTGAACGTTTCTGTTGTGTCACTGGACCAGCATTTCATTTGGTCAGGTAGCCTGTGTCAGGCAGTGCCAGATGTTTTACAGGAAGGCAAGCTGTAATAAGGCTTCCTGTGTGCCATGGGAGGAGAAAATAATTCTTCCTAATCTAGCTGAAGATCTTAATCTCTGAAGCACACATTTACCTGTGTGAGTTTATTATAACACATGTATTTTAGTGCTAATTTCTGTTATTATGTACACATTAAATTATTCCCACACGTAGGGTACTATCCTTAAGGGCATTTGTTTGCCAGTGAAGCAGATATTGTCTTTGTGAGGACAAGAATTAAGCTTGGGGCTTTACCTATTTTCTTCGCTATCTTTCTCTAGTCAGTTTCTCAGGTTAATTACCTGCCCAGAAGCAGTATGTTTGCCTTCCTCCATGCGTTAAGAATGTTTTTTAAAATGTTTTTCTGTAATACGGAAGAAGGCTGACCTGGGAACATGTGTTTGCCCTTTTTTATAATGTGTGTGCTCTTCCTCTCCTTTAGCTTAAGTCATGGCATGCTTTTCAGTTTGATACAGGTGTTGTGATTTAACATTGGATACGTTTGCATATTTATCTGCAAGTATTTGTTTCAATTGCAAATTACCATAATTAGCAGGCTGTTGGTGCTATGTGTTAAAATTGGGTCCATTCAGAAAGCTCAGAGTAGTAGAGAGCACTCATAAGAGTGTTATTTTAAAAAAAAAAAGTAAAAAATCAGATTTTTGGTTAGGTGTTCTGTTTTGAAGGTTTGGAGCTGCTGTTGTATTTTCTTCTTAGTGAGAATCTGAAGAGCTTTCAAATACCAGTGAGAATGGGGACTTTGAAACTCATTGTGTTGAGTGTTGGTTGGTAGTAATTGATTCTAACAGATTAAACTAGATCTGAAATTAATTTTCCTGGCAGTTCATAGTTAAATTATCTATAGCAAATATGATACGATTTTGATGACGCCACTTCTGTTTTCCTTTGCAAAGGACTTATTTTCTCTCTCCATTGTGACTCTTGTTGCTCTTGCGAAAGGGGATTTGTCTGTATAGTTTGTATGTGGATGGGCCTTAAACAAATTACATCAGAATTTGAAGATACATGTATTCCTCTTGTTATCATTAAAGCTTGTTGCTGGTGTTCTTAGTGGGAGGTATGTACTAGAAAAAGTTAAAATAACGTACTTCTACATGGAGGAAAAGGAATTCTAGTATACTCTGCTGCTGTGCTTCAGAAAAATGTCCTTGACGTGTAGCTTCGTAGCTTGAAGTGATACTCTGCACTGAAAGTTGAAGCTTGTGGAAGCGTAGCCATTGATTTCAGTGGACACATGCCCCAAATCTGGTATGTAAAATAACTCAGGGAAGGCATGGAGAATGAAAAAAGTGTTTGCATCATCTGTCATCTCAATTTGACAAAGCTCAAGGGTGGGGGAAGTACGTAAGAGACATTATTCTATCCAAACTCCGAGGTTATTGAGCATGCCTAAAATTATAAATCAGTTGAATGCATATGTCCCTTGGGGAGCTGCCCATTTTCTCTCATGGTGTTTCAATGGTTTTGCTGCTTTGGCCTGGACCCCCTCTCTGCTTTCAGATCTCTGCCACTGAAATGTTAACAACAAAGGGATTCTTGGGGACTTATTTGGCTACCCCTTTCCTGCCACTTTCTGTCAGAAGGTGCAAATTCTGGCACTGATGTGTGCTTTTAATTTGTGTGTTCACTTAACTGCAAATGAAAGACCTAACCGCACATCTGAACAGCTCTGCTTTCAGAATTGCTTCTGTTGGGAGAGAAGGGAGAACCAGACACGGGGGAAATGCAAACTGAATACCTTTACTCGGCTTCATATCTGCATTCTGGTACTGAAATAAGGATGTGGTGGTCTCCTGGTCTGAGACAAGTTGTGTTACCCGGTAATGTTTTACCGCTTATGACCGAATCGTACTTCCAAATGAAAGCTTTTTGGTCAAATACGAAAACAAGGAAATAAGCTTAATGGTAAATACTTAACCTTTACTGTAGCTTAAGTGGTAAACACTTAACCTTTATTGTTTCTGCCTGTTTGTTCATAATGGTGTACATAGAAAACGTTGTTTTATATATTTAAGTGGCTTACATCTGTCCTCATTGACAGCGAGATAGAAATACGCTTGTTCCTGGAAGCACTGAGACAGAACATCTAAGGGTTAGTTCTGCACCTACTTTCAAAAAGCTCTCTTAGTCTTAAAATCGAACTAAACAAAAAAAGGTATTATCATCTGAAAGTCCTACCATATGTAGATATGTATTTGTCAAAATACTAAAAATTATTTAGTCACTTTCTCTGGTTAGGACTAGTGGTATGTGAAGTCATCTCTGCTGCTTTCATTTATACTTTCGTGATTCCAAGGTTTGGGTTCTGGGGTTTGTTTTTCTTTGGATTTGTGTGTTGGTTTTTTTTTTTAATGATGAACGTTTTGACTATTGCTTGGAAGATGGGAGAAGGCTGCATTTCTGTTTTTGTTTTTTTTTTTTAATTTAACGGGGAAGTGTCTGGTCTGAGAGATTGAAATAAAAGTTAGCTAAATATTTTGCTTTACAAATGTAAATACTGCCAAAACGTTGCTTTTCATGCATCTGTCCTTCATTTGACCTCCTGAGAAATGTAGGCCAGGGTGTTTCATATGTCAGGGTCCAGCTTCCTCTTTCATATACATTTATAGCACATTTATCATATGCTTTGTAAGGATATTATGGGGATTTTTAAAAGATGATGTGAGAAATATAACTTCCTCTGTTCGTTGAAAAAGGTTAATAGAGATCAATCCCCTAATTTAAAGATGGCAGTTCCTCTTGTTTAATTCCTTATTAAAAATAATTATGCCTTGAATTTGAAGGAACATCTGCTGTGTTTTGGAGAGGCACAGAAATCCAATCTGTCTGTTTTTTCCTTGTGTGTGTTGAGCTCTGTGTGCATCTCTGTGTGCATGTTTGTACAAACTCCTCCTCTGTTTAATCCTTCTATTATGAGAAATGTCTCGTGTGTGATATCAGAGGGAACGGAGAATTTGTGTGATGTGGTTTTAGTATTTTCTTCTGGGGGGCCAGTTGTGCTGTTATCCACTGTCATTTTCTGGATTGTTGTCAGCTTGTTCTGAAATGTATTGAGTTTCAGCTGTTTGAATTGGAAAACTCATTTTAAAGCTTTGCAGCCCTGTTAAGGGCTAATGCATCTGATTGGAAGCTGCTGGATATATTCTGCTGAACTGAGAGCTTACTTAATTTCTCTTGAATCTGTTGCTTCTATAGATGCCGCTGGGTAGGAGCACTAGCTGTAGCCAAGAGTAATATGCTCAAAAGTCGGGGAAGGGGAACTTATGCAAATTTGCAAATATATCTTATCCCTGATGAAGCTTTTATTCTAATCCAGGGCCTCTTTAGTGGAAATTGAGAAGCGTAAGTTGTGCTACAGCATATATTTATTTTTTGTAATTAGGTTTTTAAGTCTAGAGAATGATAGTTAATATGCTGAGCAAGCTATTACAGATAAGTGTATGAACTGTTGGTTTAGGCTGGTTGTATTTGGTAGAAAGGAACTTTGCCTACCTGGTGATTTGAGGCAGCTTCTGTTACGTGAATTCCTGACCTTTTGTAAGCAGCAACTATTTCACAGGAAACTTGGAGAGTAAAAGGTGCAGGTTTAATTTAAAAAAACAACCCCCAAACCTCTCAAAAGTAACAAAGTAGCTTTTACGTAATAATGGAAATGTGATGGTGTGGATGTTTGCTGGTCAAGATGAAACTTTATTTTTTATTTATTTATTCTTACCATTAACCAAGAATTTCTACACTGCTACAACAAGCTAACATCCTGGTGATGCTTTCCAAGAGCACTCTCTGGCATCCATGAAAACAGAATTAATTTATGCTTTGGCAGTCACTTTCACCTTGACTGTAGAGCACGCTTGTTGAAAAAGCTCACGGCTGGTCATGGAGTTTCTTTTGCTCAGTTTCAGCCAAATCAGTCAATTGGGTTGTCAGTTAGACAGTCTCTCCCCCCATCCGAACTGTGCTGTGTACTTCTGCATTAGTGGGAAGCGTGGCTGTGGCTACATTCCACTGGATGTAGAACCTAACCTCTGACTGAAGATGGGTTTGGGTAATTATGTGCAGAATGAAAAACTCCAGAAGCTGAATGTTTGCTGGATTGAGTATGTGCATGAATTTTGACAGAGGTAAGGTATATTGAAGACTATATCAAACTCTGACAGTAAAATTAGTTCAGGGTTGTTGTGTGTCTAGTCTGCAGGCAGTCTACAGCCCTTCAGAGCAATTTGTCCAACTCTCTGGCCTCCAGCTGGCAGCTTTCCTTACCTGTGAAACTGTTAATTGATTTGTACAGCATTATGGGCAATGCACTGGGTCACGCGGCAGACAGCGATCTTCCACACTCTCCGCTTTCCCTGCACTACAATGAACGGTGTACCTTGATCACCAAGGAAGATTAACAAACCTTTGTGTAAGTGGAAAGGATAACACACCTCTGCTGTAAAGTTTCATCATCTCGGCACGTGAGAGGAAGAGAAAAATAAACTTAGAGCGTTGAAGCCTGTATTTGTGGCAGGCAATCTATTGCATGTGTTTTCAGAACTTTGTTCCTGATTTAATTATAGTCAGGAACTGCTTACTTGTAAATTTTCCGCACTGTGAATGCAAGTGTTGCAGCAACAGTCACGTTGCATATTCATGTTGCTGCATGAACAGATGGGGTTCCTACATAATATCCATATTTGACAATCTGATGGGATTTGCCAAGCCTAAGCTTTCATTTAAATTTTAACCTCTTGGAGAGATGGGTTTGTGATTTAATCAGTCAAGGGAAGCCTTGAAGTTATCTGTATTGTGTAGCAGATTTCAAGCAGGCACTTAAGTATGGTTTTAGTTTGGGAGACTTCTTGTAGGAATGGTTTTAACAGGCTGTTGCTCAATAGAATAGATAGTCATCAAAATGAAAGTTTTCTTGTGAAACCTTATTCATTTGGCTGATTTTATTCATACCCTGCAGTAAGTGAAGATGTGTTGTATAATCAGTCAAAACATCGTGTAACATGGACAGAGTTCAGTCGCTGTGGTACTTGCAGGGAGGATTTTGTACTGTAGGGCAGATGACCTTTGATTTCCCTTGAGGCAGGCTATTACAACTTGCTTTACGACTTGTTTTCCACCTTTTTTATAGAAAAATTTCAGGAATGTTAGGTGTCTTCAAGATGCAAGTAAATTTCAGTACAGAAAGCAACCTTCAAAAACTACATTTTTTGGTTATTTATGAAACACTATAGCTATGAAAATATAAAGCTCACCTTGGTGCTTTTTATACTGTGTATACTGCTTGTAAAATGAAAAAGGTGAAACTCGGGGGTAAGGTGGATTGCTTGGTATTTGCTTTCTTTACGCAGCATGGGCAGCTATGAAATTGTGGTTAGGATTGCATTGTTATATGCTCATGGGACTAAATGCCTTGCTGATCATGGCATTAAAAAACCCCTTTTTTCAGGGCTTGTTAGTATCACTACCCCAAAAGGCATGGCGGGGAAGGGTTTCCATCAAACTTCTGCATCTTTCCCTGGTGCTTTTGCTGCTATTCATAATTTACACTTAGTAAATTTTAGCATGTTAAAAACATTTCTAGTCACTCACTTTTTTCGATGAAAGCCTCCCAGTAGTCTTTTATTACTGGAGAAGTGTATAATTTATAAGATGATGTGTTCTGGTGTTGGGTGAAAGAGCTTCCAAAACCCAGTGCCCTCTTCTTTTATGCCTACAGCACTTGATGATCTTTCATAGCTGTTAACGTTTTGGGGGAAAGGAAGTAAAAAAAGGCTGCTGGTGTAGCATTCTGTGCGTGTGCGCGCGCAGAAAAAGATTTAGCAGAGCTTGTGTGTACCCAACCAGCTTGTTTGCTGTATGAAAATGTTTCGTGCTAAAAGACCTATTAACTAAAGTAATTTTACTTGTAATGAGGGCAAGAATTGGTGTCTTTAAATTTTTATTTGTGGTTAACATGATTTATCTATCTAAATTAAGTAATAAATTGCTTTCAATGCCATGTTAATCAAAACACGTTTACTAATGAGATTAATTTTCCCAGAGTAGAAGTTCCTTATGTGTGGTCCATCCCTCCTCCTAGGAGATGTGTGTTAATATTACAGGTGTTTTGGGGACCAGATCGATGGCTCAGCTAGCCTTGCACACTAATGGTGGTAAGCTCAGCATAACTCAGAGATGGCTTTAGGAAACTTCAAGTAAAGGGACAAGGACTCGCAAATTAGATGCATTTCAAATCTATAATAGGTGGATATTTTTTATTCTCAAAATCATGAGGTTTAACATTCCATCAGCTTTTTTCAAATTAGTTTTATTTTGGTCATAGAACATTCTTGTAGCTGTATAAATCTCACGAAATTGTTAAATCTCAACAAAGTTCATACTCTTTAAAGTACACGATATTTGAAAAAAACATTTCCTTTGCCCGTTAAATAGAATTGATTGCCCTCCTTCCCCTTTAAATAGGATTGATTCCCCTCTGTCCCCAACTATCTTCCTGCTTAGATAGTTTTGAATGGTAGGAATGGTCATTTACCAATACTCAAAATGAAAGTGAAAATTAACTAAGATTTTTTGTTTGTTTGTCCAGTGGTCTGGTTTTGGTTTTCCTGTTTCATGTAGCAGGTTCAGCCTGGCTAAAGCTGATACCTTCCACTTTCAAATCACTTCTGTCCCCTCTCAGATATCTACAGGATGAGAGGACATTTGGGCATCTGTCACCTGGGGTTGGCCTTAGGTGAAAAAATGGGAAATTAGGTGCATCCAAGGTGAAGCTGACTACTTCAAGAAGAGTAAACAATCTCATTCAGTAATCCAGCTCTACTTTAAAATTAACTGGGGAGGCGAGAGGCTTAGGTCTTTTTGTTTACTGAAGATAATTTTGTACTGCACTCTTTTACTTTGAAGATTTTTCTGATTTACAGCCCAAATTTATTCATGGACAGTGTTTGTTGTTCGTGCCTAGGTTGTCCTTCAGTGAATTCTTCATCTCTCATTAGTGGATTTATCAAGGACGATCTTATTCCCATTTTTTTTTTTTAACAGCTGTCTTCCTTTAGTTTCCTTGTATATGATACTGTCTGTTATGATGGCTATTCTTACCTATGCTCTAAGCTAATTTGTGTGTGTGTATTTATATATATATATACACACACACATATACATGTATGTGGATGTTTATAATGGGGGATTGCAATTGACCAAAAAAAAAAAAATCAATTCAGGTGAGGTCTTATGAGTGGCGTTAGTAATCACCTGTGTCTGCATGGGAGGATCTTGTCTGGTAAATTCCAATGTTTATTTACAGTTTAATTTGACTCATTCTGAGACCAATACTGGAGGAACTTCTTTAGTGATTTTCCTTCAGCTTTCCCTTTCATCGCTACATTTCTTGTCACCCCCTTTACCAGTTGCCTTCCAATTTTGAAGCTAGTTTGGTGATCTCCATTTTTACTAACCCCCAGATGTCTCATTTTTTGTTTCTGCATGTGAAACAATGGAGCCTTGCAGGAGGCATTCATCCCTGCCTAGAAGAACTCCTCAGAGTAATGTTTTAGAGGACTTACTGTGCCCAACCTGTAACTGATATGCTGATATACAAAGATATAGGTAGATGCTTTTTTCCTTTTTTTTTTTGGTACAGTTTCTCAAGATTGTGCATATTTGAGACCTAAGTCAAAACCCAGTTCCTCCCATCAAAGGGCGTGTTGTTCATTTTCTGGCATCGTAGCTTTCTACAGCTTGCCGTTAATCTCACCTCTGTGCAAGGTCGAGTGGGAACCGCTGTGAAAATAGCTCCATGAAATGAAGCTAAATTAAGAACAGTTTCTGTGGAGCGTTGACTTTTGTTTCTGCAGCCACAGATGCACATCTATTCAGGAAAATGGCTAAAGAAAATGAAAACCGTGCAAATGTACTTAGGGCAGCTTAGTTCATTGTTCAAAGAAAAGTTGTATTGATTCACACACTAAATAAACTGAAACACTTTCAAAATGTTGCTAATTGTTGTTGACTGGTTTAGTCGATAAAATAATAGCGTGTAAAAATAAAAAAAACAAACACAAAACAACAAAAAACCAAACCAAGTAAAAACAAAACACAAAAAAACCCTTGCAAAAATCAATTGAAACACTTAAAATAACAATAGTTGTGTATTTAGCAATACAGCTAAATGTGACAACTAACTGAATTTTGCTAACAAGCGTAAGCGATCATGAGAGTGGTACCTGGCTTTGCGTCTGTCACATGTTCTTTCCTACACAGAGAATAGTCAATTTATTAAAAACTATATGAAACAGGTTGTCAAACAAAAATATTTATTAGTAATAAACCAGAAAACTTCACATAAAGCCACCTGCTGTTCAGCATAACCTTTTTAAAAAAAAAAAAGAGTAATGTTTTATAAATATGGGAGGTATGTATTTAAATGAATGGAATATTAAGCTTCCTTCCTTTTGTAAATATTTAGGTTGATTGATTTAACTTTCGAAAGTAGAATTGTGTCCCTTAATGTTGGCTTTGTTACTGAATAAATCTTAATAAGGATCAATCAAAAACCGATGCTAGACAGATTAAAAACCAAAACAACAATCAAAACTCCTGTTATTTTTAGTAAAGTGTTTTGATAATTTATTGAGATTCTCCCTGTCCTGGATTGTCTTCGTTCAGGAGGAGGAGGGGAAGGAGATCTCTGAAAGACAATAATGCTCCCTTATAGGACGTTTTACAAGCTGCAAGACATAGTTCTACAGAAAGGAGGGAGTAGGGGGTGGAGATAATAGCTTGTTTCCAGTATTGAAATAAAAACAAGAGGTATGAAAAAAGTCTGTGGTAATTCAGAATTAGCGCTGGCTCCGCTAGTAAATAATAAAGTTCTACAATCATACCAAGTTAATACTAATATTATCAGACTTCTGCAGCAAAAGTTGATTGAATCAGATGCATATTCTTTACATCTCTTAAATATTGAGCAGACCATGCAAATTCTATATCGAAGATAGGATTAGGGGCATGCGATGAGAGCTATATACCATTCCTCTCAAAAATCTTAGCTAACGTATCAAAGCTCAGGTATCTGAAGTTGAGCCACCTGAATCTGTATTTCATAACACAGTTAATGAATAATCTCAGCTACGATTGGAGAAAAAAACCCTTTTATATTACATAAATGCATTTTCAGTGTGAGATAGGTGTTGTGTATGTCAATCGGAATTACTCAAAGTAAGAATTACTCCAAAATAAGAGGTAAAAACCCCAACAATCTTCTTATTAAGCAGACAGTGTCAGCTCCTTTGGGAATTTTATTAATTTTACCCAGGTGGTTTTCAAGAGATCATGATACGTAGCTATATAAAATTATCTGTGTGAATATGGGGTATTTGCAGACTGAATTTACTTCTGGCCTTGCATGCTGGGATGCACAGAATGCAAGTCCTATGTCTTTGAAGGATCCCCCCCTCAATGTTCTTAGCATAGCGAATATTTCTTTGCCAAAAAAAGAGCGTGTGAAGGAACTGGCAAAGAAACTGTGCCTATAGACTCGGTGTGAGAACCTCTGTAGATGATGTTGAAGCTAATGTGCTTTATTTTGCACCTGCGGCAGACTTAACTGCCTGCAGTCAGGAAGTTCCACTGGTGGGCAGTCATTTTCAAGTGCTGTAACCTGTGTGTGTTTAGTCTGGTACCTATATCCTTAGGAACTTCAGGTGGGATAATAGAAGGGCGGGGATAGTTTCAGAATCTTGTGATACTCCTATATCCTTCTTGTGCGCACTTAGTCCACTTATTTTGTTAAGGTATGAAATAGCTCCTGATTTGAGAAATGTTGTTCTCAAGTCTGATGCTTGAGAAGGTTTATAAAATAGGCCTCTGAGTTTTGGGGGTTTTTTGTGGGTTTTGTGTTTAGTTGTTTTTTGGATTGAAGTTGTTGCATCCCATCTCAATGAGATGTAGCCCTTATAACCTCATTACAAGATAATCTGATTATTTTAAATGCTGACTTTCATGTTATTCCTCTTGCTTGAAATGTGCTTGTTTTCTTTTACTGTGTTATGTGAATAGTCAATGGAACAAAAGTTCTTGCAGTCAAAATGTTAGAAAATCCTCTTTCAAAGTGCGTGCTTATTTGACTTGAGCGTGCTTAGGTTTTGGATATATTTCGATTTGGGCATACATTTTGACCAAAATAATTTCATGTACAGCATTAAGCACCTTATGCGTGCAGTTAGTGCCACTGCAAACTGTACTCTTATACCACAGCTCTTCTTGAAACCACCGATGTGTTTCTCAGCTTAGATTTGCTCTGGTTTTATTTTGCACTCTTATTCTTTGAACTCGAGTCTGCTCCAATACTGCAAATATACCCTTAGCACGTGGTAGTGCTTTCTGAAGGTAGCTTTTCTTTCGTGGTAACTCTTACTTTTTCCTAGCAAAAATCCACGCTGCTTTAGTTTTAGTTCAGCTTTCCTGAATTTCAGTTTTAACCTATCTGTAATCACGTAAAAATAACGTGTGGTGCCAGGGGCTCTTCTGTTTAACTTGTGTGAGTATGGACTACCTGCCAGATAGAGGAGATGAGGTTCTAGAGAAGAGGAAGCATTGGCATAGATAGTAGTCACCAAGAGAGAAAACGTCATCATTATTTTAAAGGATTAAAAATCTGGAGGGGAAAAAGGCTGATTGTCTTACCTGGAAAGTGTGATGTTCATTTAAGCTGGTTTTTCTTGGTAGTTTTGCTTACGCAAGAAATGAAAATACTGTCCTGGCATCCCATTATTCTAGCGTAAGAGCTACAGAAAAATGCATTAAGAAAAAATGTCTGCTGATAATAGAGTATTCGGTAGTAAACTTTTAAAGGTTTATCTTGAATGACTTCACATCAAAAGATAAAGCAGAACAAGACTTTGCAATATAGATAACTTTTAATTGCATATTAACACTGATACCTTTACCTTATTAGTATGGGACGATTCTTCATATTTTTACGAAACGGCTCAATAAAATGGTCCGCCACTACTTCAGCCTGGTTCTCATTAAATAAATTGACATTCTGTGGTGGATTGTTGAGTGACAAGCATTGCAAATGCACTTGAAGTTTTCCTTAATGACTAAGCTTTCTTGCCTAATATAAAAATGAAAGTCTGCGCAGGAGTGAGCGATGTTGTCAAACCTGTCATCGAGTTCTCACAGTTGGTTTGAGTACTTGTAATGTTCTTCCTTTAATTGACTTGGAAATTTGCAAAGGTTGATTATAAAAGGGGAAAAGCAATTTTTAAAGATGGTGGAAAAAATTTAGCTTCATACTTAACTCTGCAAAGTTTTATTGCTTGCTGGTGGCATTTGGTTGAAACATTAATTCATCAGGTTTCTTATCTTTTTTTGGGTAGGACCAAATAACTTATTGAAGAATGTACAGTCCTTTGAGAGTGTTTGGAGGTTGAACTGAAAAAAAAAAGATTAAACAAAATTCCTCTATTCTTTTGTTTGCTGTCAGTCTGTTGTCATTACCTGAGTGTCACTGGTTTTCTTACTGTCAACAAAAGGAAGAAAAAACAAAAAACACCCCACTACTAGAGAAGTCTAAAATGGAAACTTTTAGTGTTTAGACAAATGGCAAATAGCAATCACTGTAGCAGTTTGGTGACAACAAGTTGAAAAGAAACTGTAGTTTTCTTTTTCTTGAAATCTTAATCTCTCTCTACTGCAGGGGTGGTAGCTAGAAAGCTGAAGCCTGCAGCAGCTTACTAAGAACTTCTTGTAATGTCCTAATAATCATCCATGGCAAAAAACTGTGAACTTTTGGGAGCCCAGCAAGGTGTGGCTCTGAGAAGAATCCACGATGAACTCTCCTTTGTCTGATCTTTGCATTCCAAGCTCTGGCGTAATCCCCCGTGCCTGTCAGAGCCGAAGGGCAGGGCAGCGGAATTGGTGCCTGTGATAACAGCTTTTTGCTCCGTTTCTCACCAGCGTGGTGGCCAACACTTGGTGCTGCGTTTCTGGTGTACGCTTGTGGTGGGCTGTGTTTGATGGAATCACAGTGATACATGATTCCTCCTCTGAACTGCATTTTTCTGATTCATTGTCTCAGCAGAATTAACTTTAAGGAATAACTTGTGAAACGGTTGGATGTATACAGTTGCACAGTGCCAAGGACAGATGGGGAGGCAATGCTATTAAAATGGCAGATGGCTGTCTTGTACCCTCTGCCAAAGAAATTGCAATAAAAGACCAAGTATTTCCTTTAACTTTTGATTTCTGATGTTTCTTTTAGGAAATAGTGTATTATATTTTTTCACTCTTGTGTGCTTCTCCAATGATTCCCCTTGATGCTCAAGAAGTAAATGAGGAACCAGATAATTGCCTTTGGGAACACTATAAAAATTCACAATATAGAGGGATGATTTCAGAATTGTCTTTTAAAAAATGAGCAAATGATTGAAGTGATGTTAGTAATTCTGTGTATGTGTTTGTAACATTGCATCCTGTGTCAAACCAAGCATAGGATTCCAAGGGTGATCCCTTCAACGAGCTGCATCTGAATCCAAAGGGAGTGTAAGTTGGTCAGGATGTGGGTGAAATCTGTACTGTAATGCTGACAGGTGACTGTAAAATCGTCGTTTCCATTTGTACATTTCTCAGATTTGCAATGACATTACACAGCAAGTGACCACTGCAAGTAGTCTGTCAGTGTTTTATCCCCGTTAACGCTGCAACCGATAGGAAAATTGCAGGGTATGTCACAAACATTTTATGTACGTATAGCATTGCTCCCGCTCATCCAGGCGATGCTGAGCCAAGTGAAGGTATCTGTAACTATTCTGATGGCTAGAGAGTATTCAATGATTCTAGTAAATGGACTATGGAAAGAATTTTCAGATGGTGTGTTTAAAACTCCGTTTTCATTCTACTTTACTCCCAGTGCTGAGGACTGTTTGTCTTGCTGCTCCTTCTCCAGGGAATATTGGGGGTAATTGTCCCAAGTGACACTTTTCCACCAAAATCTGGCCTATATCTAGCCAGTCATTCTTAGACCACAAAAATAACATACACCTTCAACTTCTTGAACTGCACTAGGTTTTAGATCTTTGAAATACTTGCCACCAGGCTGTTTGATTCATGATTTGCTTAGAGCTTTCCAGTGAGGAATTTCAGTTTTTGAAATGAAGAACCGGAGCTAGTATCTTCCCACCTCTAGAATACTAGTAATACAGAAATCTTCTGTATTATATGGGATAGTCGGTAGTAGCTTGGAAAGAATTACTACTTCAAGAAAGATATATACACTACATAATGTTAAGAATCAAATTGTAAGGTGGTCAAGTGGTGTTATTATTTAGGAAACTGTAGTTCCTAGTTCAGCATGATAACTAACCCTGTATCTCGAAGCCTGCAAATAATCCATGGGACTAAACATACTTAAGTCTGCTTACATTTACAAATACTGTGCTAAATTGTAATTTCAAATCCATTTCAAACCCAGAATAGTGATCGTCGTCTTTTGCTCAGTGATTCCACAGTTCTAATAAAAACAAATGTGTATTAGTCTTACAGGTAATTAGTGTATGTGATGGATTTGGCAGATAATGCCAGTTGGTAGTTTGAGTAATTTGAAATGTGATGTTATATTATCTCTATAACGCATGGGACAATTACCAAGGTAATTTAGACTTGATGGATATTGTTTATGTTTACTATAAAAATCAAGAGGGAAAGAAAGCTAGTGTGCAATTTATTAATGACAGAACTGAGCAATTTATTAATGATAGAACTGAGCATCTCTACTATTTTTTTTTCGATGTAATAATACTGAAAATCTTATTAAAACATGGCCACTAACTAAAAAGCCATGTGGCAAGTTTGCTATTGAGAGGAAGGAAAAGAAAAGAGATTTCTGCCCTTGGATCTTAACTGAGGTTAGTTGTCCTTTCCGTGTGCTCTTGTGCGAACTTTCTGTGCGAGCCGTAAACTGATTACGGGTTTGATTAAATGATTTTCCTGTTAAGCTTTTATGTCTCTTTCTTGCCCCTCCTTTTGGGACATAAAGTGGGGGAAATTCTTTGCATGTAGCACTGGGAAGCAGACCGGAAGATTTTTTTTTTTTTAACAATTGTGTAATATTTAACAGAATAACAAGCAAGATATGCATATTTGGCACCTTGCTGGTACCCTGCTTCAATTGCAGCTTCTACAGCTTCAGGTGTAATCATGTTAAGGGTCTTCTACAGTGATATGATGAGTAATATTTTCCCTTGATGCTGATATGGCACAAACATGACAGTCCCTATAAGCTTCACTTATAAACACTATTATATAAAATCCATCAAAAATTTGAAAAGGCTGAGGTGTAGTACCAGAATGTCTTGTTCTGGATTAGCATCTCTGAGTTGTGACAACACACAGAAGGGAAATGTGGGCTTCTGTTTTACTCTAAGATATTTCAAAACCAAGTGATTAAAAAGTATTTTTATCTTCAGCAATGAACTGCTTCTGATGTCCATGTAATACGCCGTTAACCTGTGTTACTTCTTGGTCTTTATGCCATATGCCATAATAAAACATTCTTCAAATGGAATAATTTTTGTGCCATTAGTTGACTAAAAATATCCTAGAGCACTATTCAACATTTGAAGAGGATGAAACGCTTTGGTCGAGATTAAAAACTGAAAAACTGATGTTGAAAATATTAAGTATTTTATTAATGGGGGGGAAGGGTAATGGTGATGAAAGGCTGTTTTGCTTCTTGTACTAATTTTGTTAAGTTTTGGCACGCTGTATCTAAAAGGACGGTTTGATCATGTGACCATAAAACATCTTTCTTTAAACAATATTATTTCTGACAGAATTTTTCTTGAGAGTCAGGGAATAATGTGCAGCTTAACTGTGGCAAAATACTCGTTTCAGAAGCGAGCCGTGCTTCTGCCTGGGATGATGTATTGTTGTGTGCAGTGAGATTTGTCAGTGACGCAACTACTGTGAGTGAAGGAGGTGGCGTGCAGTGGAGATTGCCAAATTGACCTCCTCTCAATGAGAGTCTGACATAGGATGCTTGCCATGGTTCCTAGCTTTCAGATCTACTGCTACAGAGGTGCCACATGTTCTCCGTGAAACACACGTCTTGCAATGCTTGTTCACCTTTCTCGATGTCTTTGCGTGTTCCTGAAAGGGATTATCTCCGTCTGATAAGCTCCTTAGTTGCTCTGCACAGGCCTCTTCCTTCACAACTATTCCCTCAAGATATTTATAGGTACAGCATTAGCAACGTATGCCTTCTTAAAGGGCTGAAATGGATATTTGTATAGGCTTTTACAGGCTTACTCGTCTGGTAAGGAAATTGAACTATTGGGTGTCTAAATTTTGCAAGATGATCCTATGGGATGTTTGTTTCTTTTAAGCAATAGCCCTGATAGGGTGTTTTTTTTTTCACCCCTCTTCCTACATTTCTACGTTCTGCGTGAGACAGAGGTGGCTTGTGAACATAAAGAAAATGCAGCAGGAGAAAGGAGCGAATGGAGGGGGCGAGGATGGCACAAGAGCGTGGGGTTTTTTATTTATGATGTTGGAAAGCTGTGAAAACATGTTAGCTGCTTCGCGTTCCTTACGATGCTTTGCCACGACACTACGGAATCAACCTTCAAGGGATAGAAAATGTCCTCGTGCTGCACAGAATTACCACAAGAACGCATTCATTCTGGGAGGCGGACTGGAACATGAAGAGGATGTTTTCTTGCTATAGTTATGTAGTATATGTTTAAATATACCATCTCATCACAAGAAACTCTTTGGAAGGACGACTGTTTGCATTCAAATCCAATGATGCTTTTTGGATGGACAGCAAAAAGCACATGTAAAAGATAAGAACAACGGTCTCTGAAAAGGCTACTGAACTGAAAAGCAGGATTATCACTTCGGTTTTCATTGAGAAGTCTCCCTCGTGTAGCTTAAGGTCATTTTCACATTAAATATTCAGGCTACCGTTCCTTCCCTATTTAAGCATGCCTGTAAGCTATCATTAGTTTTACTGCATAGATGTACAAATCTTTGGAGGAAGTTCTTCAGCTATTATTTCTGTGCATAAACTGTTCTTCTTAAAGAAATTGCCAAGCTATTAATATTGGCTTATTTTAAAGAAGTCTATCCTAGCTGCTCTTACCTTTCTGGCAAAGCTGGGAAATATGTCTAGGCTTTTCTCCAAAAACCAGAAACGTCATTGCTCTTTAACTTGTTTTAAAAGCAGTGGTGTAAGAAAGGCTTCAGTGATGCTACCTAGTAAATAATTTTGTGAGTTCTTAGACTTCCCAGCATGCTTCCTCTTTATGAAGCTTTTCACTGTTACGCAAGCAGCCTTGGTCTACATTATTTCTCTTGGGATGACAGAATATCACTGGGTAACTGAATAATTTCAAAGACGACTAGCGAGTTTGGATAAAATAATTCTATGAGTTTTACACTCGTAAACGAAGCTAGATACCTCTGGATGAGTACCTTGTTAACTTCACAAATTTTGACGTGGGTAAGACAGAAGAGCTCCTTTTCGGGTAACTGGGTGAAGTAGAATCTTTTTCTGAGTAAGTCAGGAGGTGAAAAGATTTGTTAAGTTTTGGAAATTTCATAAGTGCAATGAAACATGCTGAGTGAGCTCTTCGGATTTGGAAGAGGAAGGGGGGGAAAAACAAAACCAAAAATGCAACAGAAAAAATAACAGTTCCTCTAGAGGAAAGTGGACAATTAAAAAACTGCCTCAAGAAACTTTGATATCTTTTGCACAAATTGTGAACTAAAATCTTGCTGAACTGCTCGTGGAGGAAGGTGAATGGGAAACACTGTAGTTCTCACGTATCGTGGAGGAACTGAATATACTTCTGAAGAGGAATGTTCTTCTTTTCTGTCCAGGCAGAATGAGTTCTTGACTCCTTTTAAACTTACAGGAGAAGCTGCTATATTTTTTGATTACTGTTCTTCTGGACATTAAAGAAGAGATTTTACCTAGCCTGAAGGAACTGAATAATAATTCTTCCTAGTCTGTCCTTCACTCAAAACTTTTCTCTCTTTTTTTTTTCCCCCCTCTCTCTCCTCCTTGGGCAGGTTATGCTTATAGGTCATAAAGAAGCACCAGCCAAATCTAAAACAAACTCACTAAGCAGAGCAGAGTAACACATTCATCAATAGTTGTGTTAAAAAGAATGTAAAAATTTTTAAACTTTCAGTGTAAGTATTGAACTGTGTGATTCTGGTATCTGGTGATTGAAAACTGCCAGTGTATTCGCTACAGCTGAATGAGTGATTTAGCTTTGTAGGCTTTTTTTTTTTAACAGGTTCTCTACCAGAGGCCTTTTTCCTTAATTTGAATAAATCAAATTTACACCTTTACATTTTTTAGGTATTTTTATCCTGCTACTACCATACACATTCAGTACTAGCAACTGTTCAGGTTGAATGACAAAAAAAGTAAATAAATAGAAAGTCCCTCCAGCTCCCCCAAAGCTTGGTCAAATGCAGGCAAATTATCCAGACAGTCATCATAGTTCATAGTCTAAAAGGTAATAATTACTGCTTAGACGTGGGTTGTTTTTTTGTTGGGTTTTCTTTTTCCCATCCTGGGTATGATCGTAATGTGATTTTTCAGCAAAGCCACCTTAACGAGTCTTCTAGCCTTAATAAAAACGCTTCTCAACATGGTCACCGTACTGGCTGTTTACTGATGTGCTGATCTCTAGAGTCATCTGAAGAGCCAAAGAATTTTAACACTGAGTGAATGTGAGTTAGACAAGCTTTACTGATCAAAGGTTAACTCACTCTCTTTTAAAGAGGCTTTTTCTTGGTGGCTCCTGGAATGGTTTTTGAGCTTAAGCCCTCCATGTTTCAACCTGGTCTGAATCCTTGGGTGACATCCCAGTCCTGTTGATACTTGATTTGTCTTCATTGAGTCCAGATTTAAAGTATTTGCTTTTGACAGTACTTTGGCCCTGGTGTTTTTCCTTTGGATCTTTGCTGTTTTCTTTCACTGTTGGGTTTATCTACTGTGTAGCAGTAAGCATGGCCAGTCCTTCCAGGTTCTTTTGCTGTGCGGTGTTTGTTTTTTCTCCAGCTGTTGACTTCAGCTTCCTTTTAAGATCTTTGCAATGAAGTCTTTTCCGTATATCACTCAATAAAAGGTGACAGTAGGACACCCTTTTTCCTCTCTGTTTAGATTCTCTCTCTGTGTCTCCCTCCCTCTCTCCCCCACCCGTCTCCCAGATACAGAGAGGAAGACACCTGGCTACTTTAATGGGATATCAGAACTGGTTTTGAAAGCCTGTGGAGTATTACTTCCAAAAATCGGTGTAGCTGACAGAGCATTTGCACCAGGGAATTGTCAGAGAGGTGCACAGAAAACCAACTGTAGCCTTTTTGTGAACATCCTTTTGAGAGCAGTTTGATGTGCTGAAGCCTGAGTTCACAAATAATTAGGTAGTAGATGGGAAGTTTTAAAATGCATGGACATGCAACGTTTAACTGCTATCAGAACACACATTTTGTTTTAATCTGTTGTATTTCAGATTTTTATTTTGGATTTTTAGACCCATTAGAAAAGAGATAAAGGAGTAAAATCTCATTGTTATTGATGAATAGACAATTTTGTTCAGTCTGGAATTCGTTCTTCTGCATCCCATTAGACCTTTTGAACTATCTAATTTGAGCTATAAGCAGAAATATTGACACATGACCCCTAACTGCAGATATGTTAAACTGAGATATGAGTGGGCAATTAAAAATGTATCTTTAAATAGAAGTGCTGTCTGTACGGTATCCAGCCCATTAAGCAAACTGTCAGACTGTAGCCTGGAATTCTCTTTGCTGAGGGAAATTGGAAATTAAAGCTCTTGAAGTAGTTTAATAGTGAAGAAAATAGAAGTGGGGATAAGGAGGATGGAAGGCGTGAGTCTGAAAGAGGTAAGCATGTTTAAATTTCTCGTGTTTAGTGAAGTAATTTAGAAGTGAAAGGCTGAACTTAGAATCTTCTGTGAGAGGTGGCTGATACTATCTCACGTTATTATGCTCTGGACACATACTTAAGGGCGGGGGAGAACCTTTATTAATTTTACAGCAGTTTAACCATGCAGTAGTGAGATAACGTTACTGTCTTACGTGCTGCACCTTCGATACCTTCTGTACACTGAATTCTCTAGCCTTTTCAGGGTGTTCCATGACATCGGGTAACTTAGCTAAGCGACAGAGGTCTAGCTGTATCCCATGTAGCACTGTAGTGGTTCAGAAATACAGCTTGAAAATCAGAAGGGGTTGGAGGATGTTAGTTTACCTGAAGAGCTACATGGGATCTGGAGAAATCAGTAATATTCAGCATGAGACTGTGTTTCCTGTATAACTTTGCAAGCTGATGTTTCCTGTTAGGTGCCGAACCTCGACTTGTTGGTTACTTGTGTGGAGCATCACGTTTTTTCTTAGTGAGATACCTAATTAAAAAGAGTGTAGTCTCAATGTGTTCTTAAAAATGTTGCCTAGCGTAATCTTTTATGAAACTCGTGAGAAAACGGGATGATGGGCTCTGTGGGCTGGTGTGTCTTTACTGGTAAGTTGGTACAATGTGTTCCTATTAAAACAAACAAACCAACCTTAGTTCCTGCTTTGCTTTCCTGAGCTATACTAATGTGTTATATATAGTGATGGCTCTTCTCTTTCTGTAGTCAAATGCAGTGAAAATACAGTTCCTAAAGCCATAGTACATGCAGTAACATAAAGCAGCCCCAGCTGGGGAGGTGTTGGGCAGTTATTTCTCCTTACGTGTGCTCTGCTTCGGCTTTTGTACAGTGTGGCAGAGTGAATTCAGATCGGCTGTTGCTGTTTCCGTTTGGAGTTGATGGATTCCTGCAGCAGAAGAGCTTACATTGTCCTGGTGGATTCTTCTCCACTGAAAAAAAAAGTACAAATGCAGAGGGACATTTCAATAAAGGTGTGGGGGCTGCTTTTTTTTGTTGTTTTGTTTTCCCCGTGGGAGTTACCAGAGCTCTCTTTGGGTAGCAGCAAGCAAAGCCTTATGTGCAGAGCTTAAAGCTGTTTGGGGGTTTGGCCCATTGATCTTGCTTTCTGCTAAGTTGGGATGAACAATTAATTGGCTGTAGAAACCTGATAAACTTCCAGTTGCTTAACAACGTCAAAGCAAACAATAACTACCATGTGTTTTCTCTAAGCTTGTTTGTATTTAAAATAGCCGTGAACATGTCAAGTGGGGACATGAATAAAATGCTGTCCAGATAAACTACTTAGATAATTAAATTAAATTGAGTTTTAAGGACTCGTTTGTTTCATTTGATGATGTTGCATTGTGTAAACCTATTAATTTGGGTTTTGTACAGCTGTTTTCACACCGGGACCAAAAGGTCAGCTTGTGTTTCTCTGTGGCAGTCTCCTGTTTATGTGCAGCAAATGTCAGATCAGATGTTAAAACCCTGGTGCAATGCCAAAGGTGCCCAAATTTCTCACCTCTTGGAAGTCTCCTGATGGGTTGAGAATGATGAAGAAAATGAGTTTAATAACGTCTAGTTACGTACATACTTCAGAGTAAATCAGCATTGTATAAGCAAGCCACGGCTCATTTAGCTTGATGAATTAAAGTATTAATTCTGTAAATAAGGAAAATACTGGTCAAGGCAATGGGATTTGTGTGTTACAAACAACTCTCTTGCATGAGGGTTGCCAAATTAACTGGAAAACCTTGACATTATTTTATTGAAATACGGGAAAAAGAAGGACTAATTGTAAAAACTGAAGTATAGAGCCGATGTGGCTGAAAGCTTACACGAGAATTGAAATTTATATACAGTAGTTGATTCCCTCCATTATCTATGGACTGCTCTATACAAAAGTAATACAGTGCAGCCAGCAGCTTGCACTCAGTTGTGCACTGGAATGAGTTTCAGGCATGTTTTGGCATGCAGGCAGCTTGTTAGTGTCCAGTTGCTGTTTTCGCTTCCAGAAATGTTGGTTGGCTTGGTGGGGAAAAATTACGAACCTCTAAAACTATAGCCCTAAAAATGTCTGAAGTATATTACATTGTAAAATAGTTGATGAAAAATAATTTTATGGCCTTGGAAGGGGTAAGCGTTTTAACTCTGCTGTTTACATGGAGTAAACGAGCCCAGAGAGTCAAATTTGACAAAGAATATTTAAGACCTTACTTATAGCATCTTAGTGTGTGCGTACAAGAGTATTTAGATTAATATCAATATGAGCAAAGATTGGTTAGTGACGTGTAGCTTAGAGAAGTTGTATGTGCGAGTTCAGATCTACATAGGAAAGTTCAGGTGAGCTGACCAGCCTTGTACAGTAGGAGAACTTCAGCTTGGGACCAGTTTGTCCTTGGATTCATTAGTCTGGAGGGAGAAATAAATAGGTAATTATTATAATTAACCGAGTTTTGTAGTGTTTGTTTCCTTTTGGATCAAAGGTTCCTTAACTGAAAGTGGATCAGAATATTATCCATTCTGCTAGTAGCCAAAGTAGATTTTAAAAATTATTATAAATAAACCAAGAAAGGAAGGTTAGATGAGATTATCCTTTGTTAACAGTTGTGAATTGGTTTGCATTTCAGACTCTTGGGGGGGGGGGGGGGGGGGGGTTCTCTTTTTTTTTAAGTATTATTTTTCTACTCTGGGTCTTCAGCTAGGCATTACGGATATTTAAACTTGTATCCTTATTTACTTTCTGTGACGTTTATAAAGCAATAGAATGATAGGACTGTTCATGGCCCTTATCCAAATCTATTCTAAAATTAGAAGTTTTGGACAGACTACTTATCAACTGTCCTTTGTAGCAGACCTGATAATTTAAATGTGTACAAATCACCGTATTTTAATCCAAACAATAGATAAATATTTTTTATTATTTTTTTTTTAATTCTCTGATATTTCACCAGTATTATGAATGTTTGTGTCAGTATAATAAAAAATTTTAAAAGGAGGGGGTGGTGCGGAGAGGCTCTGGTTTAAATGAAAATTCTGATTTTTCACTTACCCAAGAAATGCTTGGCTTGCTTGACAGCAAAATGCATGTTATTTCTGAACTATGAACTGTGATACATTCAGTGGCTCCTAATGAATGCTTTAGTCACTGAGTTCTGCTTAATTATTGTTGTTAAAATTATGCGTTGCTGAAGCTCTCAATAAGTTTGTTACTCATTGTAATTTTGTGTATCACTTAGATTAATCTCCGTAGTTGCATACAAACATGTCATTTTTCAGAAGGATTTTAACGAGGTAAGCATTTTTCTGAAATGTTGAGAAACACTCTTAAGATTCATTTATTTTAACTGATGAGCAGCAGTTTATAGATACGACGTTTATCTTAGTAATATACTGCTGTTATTGCAAAGGGTTCTTCATCCCTTTAGTTCACGTTAGCAATTGTAATGATTAATGTATCAAGATAGCTTTTCGGGTTATTAAAAGAGGATCAGCGGTGTTCTTCTTCCCTGTATGAATTTAAGAGGGCTCCCCAAAGGAAAGGCAGATCTTGGGCAATGCAGGTAGCAACTAAACAGTCGTGTTCTGTTTGGCCTCTCTTACCGAGATGCCACTGCTAGATGTCCAACAAAACTTTCTGCGCATCTTTTCTAAGACATAAAATAGATGCGGGTCAGTCAGATAGTGGCTGCTTCAGGCAAAGCATTGAAATGTGTGGTTAGAACAGCCCTATCTTCTATGCAGTGAGGAATGAGACCTTTTTATGACTCTTCGTAGCTTTTTGTCTGGAAAATTTCACTATGTTGAACGCTCGTTGGCCTAGTTCTGGTCAAAAATGCCTGTTTCCACATATAACTTACCACGGGCCTTGTCTGCAGAGTGGTCCATTGCCAACGTTGCACAACATTTTGGTCTATTGTGCTTTTGTTAGCAGAGAAATGGATTTTTAAGCTCCCTATCTTTTCATCTCCTGGTAGTGGTCCCCCCTGTCCCCCCATTTAGTAGTTCATTTTCATCTTCTGCCAGAGTAAAGTGGTTTGATTAATTAAATATATAAAATAAATCTGTAATTAAATCAGTCACGTCAGCTGACCATACCTCTCTGTTAGTGTATTTCTTTCCTTTTGGTGGTAGTGCTGTGTACCTTAAGTGAAATTCTGACTGAATTATAACTGGCTAGGCCTTATGGCTTTTTAATTATTGTTGGGTTACCTTATTTTACCATAAACAAATGAATAAGAAGTATATTTTGTTCCAGTTGAATGTTGGTCTTATTACTTTTTAAGTGAAAACAGACATCACTGTTTAAGTTGTATTATTTTACAATGAGAATATCCTAGGTAATCAAGTTTGGATTAAAGTACTTATCACAGGTTAGCCGTACATGATTTTTTTTTTTTAGTATCGTGGTTTAAAATTGATCTGTAGCAGTTTAGATTTGTTTTCTAGTAATAACATTATATTGTATGGCATCAAATAAAACAGGCTCATCTTCTATACTAATGCTTCTAGGTATAAATAGAGGAGTTAACTGTTCATAATTCATAGCTGTTGGTTAGCCAGTTAGCTGCCTAATCTGTGGTTCGCCCCTCTGAAATCTGGGAATTTCTGTGTGTGACATCCACTGAAGTGCAAGCTTACGTTGAACCAAAGTCTCTTTAAGCATAGACCTTGGTAACAGCAGTTTCATGTGTTGGGTGTTACCCTCACAGTGCTGTACCAGGCTGCGATGCTCCCTAGGAAACGTGTCATTTTTCTGCAGTGGCTTTGTAAACGAGTAGAGTGTTAATCAAGGATGAGAAGGGGGAATCCCTGCCAGGGTGGCTGGAGAAACAACATGCACATACGTGCGTATACAGCCACACACGCTTTTCATTTGTTCCATTCGTCAAACTCTGAAGTCTGTATAGTTTTATTTTTTTAAAACCTCACTTGAAGTTTAGTTAGGAAGATCACCAGAATAACTTCCTTATGTCAAACTGCCTCTTGTAAGGGGACATCCAGGTCGGACGGGGCTTTGAGCAACCTGGTCTAGTGGAGGTGTCCCTGCCCATGGCACGGGGGTTGTAACTGGATGGTCTTTAAGGTCCCTTCCAACCCAAACCATTCTGTGATTCTATGGTTTTTTAAGAGAAGCTATGAACTTCCAGTATGTAATAGTTGTATTACTTGAGTTTTAAGATGTATCATCCCTGAGGCAATCCAGAAGGGTTTTTTTTTTTCCCCTCTCTTTCTTAACTAAAGTCTAATAATTACTAGAAGAGATTGTATTACTTCAGTGAAATGACAGCATGCAAGATGTGCTCAGCAGTTTCCATGCTGAATAAGCTTGTTTCATACTTCAACTTGAGACCTTTAGGGCGCACCTGGTCATAAGTTTGCTGGTGCTGTTATTTTTTTGGAGAAAATGCTTATTAGTTGGAAGTGTGACACAGGGAGTTTCTGGTTTAAAATAATTTTTTTATTTTGCTAGGCAGCTTACAGCTGAGGCATTCTTTTCATCTGAAAGATGGCGCATTGCTGGTCGTGGACCTGGTGTGGTGGGATTTAGGGGTCAGTGGTGAGTGGATTCAGAGGTGGTTGGGAGAAGGTGAGCTGAGGAGGACAGATCGCTTCCTTTTCCTTGCTGGCAAAAAGCTGAATTCCTCTCGGGCGTGAAAATGAAACCGGTTGTAATTGCTGCAAACTACCTTCTCCTCATTTAGCATGAGAAATGGGAATGGGGAATGGAAACAAAGAGGAAGAAGATCTGTGCATGGGCAATGATCCCTAGAAGCTTGTGACATGAATAAAAAAAACTTGGAGAAACTCTGTGTTACGCACTACGTGATAACTCACAAGCGTGACACCTTCCCAGCATCCTTGGAGAGGGTGATATGCTGTGAATGAATGTACTTGAGAATTTAGCTGTTTTTGATAACACGGCATTTATTGTACGTTTACTGGAAGGAATCAGGCACATAATATTGAAATAATCCAACATCCTGGTGGAGGGATGCTGTCATGCATTTGTATTAGTCTATAATTTGATTTGATTGCTTAGAGCTGATCATTAATCTCCAAGAGGCACTATGATTTTTTTTCTTTGTTAACGGTCTTCTGACCTCACCAATCATACCAAACTAGAAATGTATTTAGTCATTAGCGTTTTTTATTAGAAAAAATGTTTTCAGATCAAATAAAATCTGAAAAATAGGTTTCCCTTTTAGACCCGATTTTTCAAAATCTTCCCAGTTGCCTCTCCCCTAACATCAAAACACATCCCTGAGTATCCATATGGTTGCTTTTCCCTCATAATTAAATTTATTTTTTCAGAATGCTTAGTAGTGGAAGCAAGGATCTGTAGGGATCTCGGCACCTTTAGCTGATATCTGTGGATAAAACTGTCTATGTGATCGAGTCCTGAAATGGTGTTTGTCTCTCTGTACTTTAACATGGCTTCAGAAAGTTCTAAAATCTGTCTGGTTTTACAAGTGTTACATAGCCACGTGTAACAACAGGAAAAGGAAGATGCTCAGGAGAGCGGGGAAACCTCTGTCTTTTGATCTAGCCACGAAGGACCAGTGGAGCTGCTTTGAAACTGTTGCCCGCTTTCAGAACTGCTGCTCTTCCTTCTTGAAGCTGGGGGCAGGAGCTGCTTTTTCTGCGGTTTTTCGGTCATCCATCCTTTCTCCTTTAGGTCTTTGGGCACTTTTTCTCCGTTCTCCGCTTTTTTTCTCTCATCTGCCTGTCCATGTTTGTGATCCTTATTGAATCTTTTTTGTGGGGATGCATTTTTATTTTTTTTTTATAAACGCATTCTCAACTACCATAAGTGTTACCTGAAGCTCAGTAAAGTCAGGCAGAACTGTCACGTGCCAGTGTAACAGCTGTCACTTGAAGTTTTTAAGTGTAAAAGATCTGGCAATAGGGGAGTAAAACCATGTTCAGGAGAATGACCACATGTCCTGTCCTCCACTTGTTCCATGTAAATTCGGCTGGGTAAGAAGTTGTGTACCAGTCACGGTGCAGTGCAGGACGTTTACTCTGTAGGTGTTGGGAGCGTTAATTCTCTGGATGGCTGGGGGAGGCAGCTGCAAGGCGCACAAGTGGAATGAGGCAAAAACATGTGATGTGGTTTCCTGGTAATATTTGATCAGCACTCGTGACCAAGCTTGGTACATGGAGTCAACCGGCCGTGCAGCACTTTGTCCTGGAGGTGCTTCAGATCACTCTTTGGTGACTTGATGTGGTCGGCAGGATGAGAAACATCGTTTCGTAATTGCAGACAGCTACGATTAGTTATTTTTCAAATGGAGTACTCTAAGTGGGGATTTGAAAGAGATTGCGTTTCAAATCACGTGTCTGGAGCTTATCTCACCTTTCAGTATTTAAAGAATAAGAGAATGACTATTCTTAATGATTTACCAATTAGATCGTTCAAAGGGAGATTTGGTGTTCATAACTCACTCTGAGCGCATTTGAAGTTGGTGAGAGTAATTTGATTAATATTAGTCAGTTTTGAATAAGGCACGTTAATCAAGAATGCTACTTCAAGGGGCAATAAATACCTCTCTGATACTTTTCACTCCTGTTTTTACTGCAGGAGTTGATAGTCAAAACTTTGTGTCTGTGATTTTCTTTGTGCATCAGCAGTAAAAATACTGGCCTGGTTCCTTACGTTATAAGGAGTCAGTTGCACAGAGGATGTTAATTGCAGACAGAAACATTAAATAAAGACACAATTTTGTTTGCTGAAGTTTTGTTCTTGGTAATAATACAACTTGATTTTTGAATTCTGGGATGAGATTGCATTTCAGAAAAATGTTAATTCTGCTACAGAGGCTGTGTGGGTATAGAAGTGGAGAGAATGCAAGTTATTTTGTTGCATTATTTTTTACAAAGCTCTTCTCGAAGTAGAATCAAAAGCAATAAAATAAAATGTGCCATAGTATCTGCGTTGTTATGGTACCAAGTGGAATGCTCTCCTGGTTATACTTAACACAGATAATTACTGGCTTGAATGCCTTATTTCTGGCATTAAATCTCGAATTCGCTAATTGGCGCTTTCAATTTTGAGCATGAAGTCAGACCCTAAAATCCAAATTTAGATTTCTGAATCTGTGGCTTTGTTTCTTCAGTGTTGAAATGCCACATTTTTGTCAGCAATAGTCAGGTTTGAAAAATGCGTAGGTTGTGTTTGCGGTATTTGTGAGAGTCAAGAGACACATAGAGGAATGCATAAATAGGCACTTGACCAGCGTAAGTTTTATGGAGAGACGTGGTTTTGTAAGTACTTGCTGTCCTTTGTGGATCTCTGCCTTGAGAACTGCCTCTAAATGCCTATGTTGGTGGCAGAAAGTTGATCTTTTGCAAGTTTTGAAAGGATACGTTCTATTTAACATATTTATAAATGAAACTGGGATTGTGTGCGAGTCCCTGCGTACGTGAGTATTTAAGTATGTTGCCAGGTGTTACACTGTGAAGGTACAGTGTGTCAGTGTGCCTATATGAAGCCGCAAACTTCCACTTGTTCTGTGAACCTCCGTAACTGTAATGTACATCATATGCTTTTCCTAATGTGTTTTCAGCTACGTTATGAACTAAACTCCATGTGGTGTTCAAATGACAGAGAAACACTGAGAGAATGGAGGGAAGCTGCCACTGAATGGGTCTTTTGTGGAACTATTAATTATGGTAAAGAACATGGGGGAACTTCCCAAAACAGTAAGAAAAAGAGCAACGTCCCTTCCTTCTCCACTTTTTCATCCTGATTTTTGGATGGGTGGACATCAAATAATAAAACACTTGATTGGGGAAAAAAACTTGATTTTGTGAATTAAGATGTTGAGGCTTACTTGGAGATTTATTTGGCAAGAGCAGAGTAGAAAGTTTGAGTGCAGTTTGTGGTACAAAAAGGTGGAAGAGGTGGGAGAAAGGGAGTTAGAGGGGTGATAGAACCTAAGGTAATGGGAAGTAGTGCTGCGTAAGGATGCAGAAACTGGTAAGATTTTTATGTGCAGTTGGTGATATTTTTTTCTTGAATCTCTCTTGTGATATCAAGAGCAGTGAGTGTTGGGTTCCAAAGATCATTTGCAAAATATCTAACTTGCCTAAAATACTGTTACAGAGAAAAATGTTCGACCCAAGAATGTAGGAAGGCTCAATTATTTTTCAAGTGAGACTCAAGTGTCGTGGATAGTTTGGTGCCTCTCTTGCCGTAAATGATACTGGGAATTCAAAAGCGTATGTGTTTTCTGTACTGGAATGCTCAGCAAGGGCTGTGACCATCGATTTCCCTCGATTCTCTTTTAGTTTCATTTGCTTGAGACTTCAAGCTGTGAGTGCTTACAAGTCCTACTGAAGTATTGCAGTGCTTCTGTTTCAGTCTTTTAGCGTACTAAAATGTTCCTATGGGTATATAGCTACTGAAAACACAAGCCTCATTAGCACGTTTGTGTTTTGCTTTTTTGACAAAGCAATTGCACATTTAAGTAATGCGCTACTCGCAGCCAAGCTGCTAATTTTCATAATCTATCGAAGATGCTAAGTGGATAAAAATAAACGTGTCTCTTAATCTTAAAAGATGAGTTGCTAAAACTGCACATGGTGGGTGGCAGCTTCTAAAAACGCTTTTTTTGCTTACACCTGAAGCTGTAAAATAGCTCTTTTCAAGAGCAGTGTTTTTGAATTCAGGCTTACAAATCACTGGAGTTGGGGAATTTTGTATTTTATTGCACAACTCACACATTCATGAATACTGCAATCAGGTACTTGCAGTATGGAAACTCCAGTATTAAGAGTGGTGCAACCTTCTTTAAAATACGTACCAACAGTTGTTGCTTAGGGAAAAGTGTTTCTTTTATTGCAAAACAATGAGAAAAGTAGGAAAGAAATGTCACTGCCTTACCAAAACTGCATTTACACCAAGGTTGCTGAAAATGCCCTTGAGCTAACGTATTTTTTAAAGGACCGCTTAGTGCCATAGGCAATCACAGTAGTTTGTGTCGCTGAAATAATGTAGCCTTGCAACTGTTCTATTTTAAGTTTTTGCTTGAGTTTTGAGAGACTAATTTCCCTGAGAGAAAACTCTTGCTTGTTTAAATTCTTAATGTTTGGGCTTTTCTTTATGTTAGATGGTGTGTTATGGTGTGCATCTACTATGCTGTAGAAACAGCGGGGTGAGGGTGGGGGGAAATGTTTGTGTGTTACACACATTTGCATATGTAATCCCGGGTTTTTCCCTTCAAATTCATTATGACTTGGATATTCTCTTCATGTTTGCCAGTGAAGCGACTCAAAAGCTGTTGCAGGTCTTTTCAAAATTAGAAGAGGTTGAGGTATTTCACTGCACGCTGTACATCTAAGGAGAGACTGATGTTGTCTGTGTTTGTGCTTTCTGCAGTTCCTCCTTAATGCTTCTCAAAAGCTGTTTGTCTGAAGTGATTTTAAAGTTTAAAGAAATAGCCTGGGTTTTATGATCCGTAATTAATTTGGGTGAAGTCCCTGCAATACCTGGGGAGGAAGCACGCTCCCTGGTTATACTTCTGTCACGTTAGCCCTGGAGCCTGACTCCAAAGGGGTTGTTCAGCACTACTAGCTGAGACAACAGGAAACCCAATTTTACTCAAGCTGGAAAACTTGCTGTACCAGATGGTCGAAACAGAGTTATGTTGTTCTTTTCGTCCAACTAAGTGGATTTGTGGAATTTGCTGTCCGTGAACTCTCGGTTGTAGGATGGGTTTAGTGAGAAGTTGTCAGACTGGCGCTGGATGACTACAGCGTTCTCTCTTCCACTGCGGGCAGGTGGGAGTGTTTAAGCTCACACAATGAAAAATCAGTTTCACAGTGGATGCAGAATCTGTAATGCCTGAAAATACTCTCTTGTTGAGACTGCTCCAGCTCTAGTTTGAGGTGCACAGGAGAAGTGGAAGCCATTCAGTGGTTACTACTTTTAGCACTGCACTCAAGCACTTTTTAGATTTGTTCATATTCTCCATGCTCTTGACACGTCTGTGGTTTGCCTTTGCCTTTTTTTGCCTGCTTCTGACGTTTGAGTTTGCACTTCACCCTTGCTCAGTCATTTCGTCTTTGCACATTCCACATCCCTAGCTGCTTCGTGCTTGTATCACTGTGGTGGTTTAAAACACACTACAACCGGAGAGTATTTTCAAGGTTGACTTTTTTTTTTTTTACTGTAGTTAATTGTTATAAAGTACAAATTGCTATATCTTTGTGCCTGTTACTTCCTGAGAGCGTGGCATTCCGTACTAAAAAAAATAATAAATGAGACTATAGATCAAAAGATTTTTTTTTTTTCCCAGAGAAATTCCACTACGGTGAGAAAAGCTGTTACAGGCAAATAGCTTATTCTGATTCAGAGAGTGGTTGCCTCTATGCAGCAAAAGTCTTCTGTCTCGTTCCTGGGTTGAAAATGGCTTCTGTTTTTTGGGTTGGGTTTTTGTTTTGTTTTGTATCTAGTACTGAAGCTCTGAAACAGTTACGGGATTTCCTTTCTGTTCTGAATTACACTAAACCCTGGAGAGTTGAGCAGAATAAAAGTTCAGGTTAGTGTTTAATTGCGAGAGCAACGAGCAAGGCGGAAAGGTTATCGCTCAGCTTCCCTCTTGGAAGATCTGAACGTTAAATTTGCTATTTGTGAACCGACGAAACTTTTTTATAGAAATCAGTGACACCACCACCCTGGAGTTTTGCTAATATTTAAATCTTAGTACAATATTATGCTTCTGGCTTCAAGTTAATTTTGGTTAAGTGTTCTGTGGCGCTGCGAGGTTGTTGAAATGTAGTTCTCTGTGTTGCTGTCTTCTACTTAGAGGAAGGCTGTAGATAAAATACTCAATCTGTCTTGTTTTTCCCTGTCATCGAAATGTGGAGAATAGCTGTTATCTGTAGAACAGGATTGGTTTATTTTGGGTGGGGTTTCTTGTGTTGGGTTTTTTTGTTTAGTTGGTTGGTTTTTTTATAGTAAAGGAAATAGCTTGTCTTATTATTAGTACAGGAGGAATAAAGAACTATTCTATTTTGCAGAATGGAACACAATTTGTAAAGCAGTTTGGTCAAAAGTAAGCATAAGAACTCAACTGCTAAGTTTCATATCTGTTGTTTTCCTTCATATCACCAATATTTTCAGTGCCTATATAGAAACTAGATTAGAAAAAAAAAAAATCAGTGTCTAGAAGAATACTTTGCTAAAATAGGCTCCTTTATTATTGTAACCTGAAAAAGCCCTTTGATAGCAGGAAGCAAGTGGTGCTGCTCTTACCTTTATGTAGCTTTTCTAGTGAATCTTCAAGCTTTCTGTCTCTTCAGACAGATCTGAATTTGTTTTGCCTCTGTATCCACAGCTTATATAGTACTTCTCATGAAGTGTTGGTTTTTGTTGGTGGTGTGTTGTGGCTTTTTTTAACCTGTATGTAGGTTTGTTTATTAATCTAGAACTGAGATTTCTAAACGCACGAAAGTGGATGTAGGCCCAAAGCCTGTAGCTGGGAAAGGGAAGCCCGAGGAATGGGATACAGGGTTGTGCTTTGCTTTTTATAGACCTGTTCCAGCTTGAGAATTAAGAGGAAAATGCAAATACTGCCTCCGCAATCTGTCACTTCACATAGGAGCTTTGCTATCCGTCTAGCTGGTAATGTGATGGTATTTCTCGCTTTATCTTGAGAAACTGGGATCTAAGTAAGAAGTACCTTTGTCCTTTTGAGAGAGATGTTTTCCCGAACTTTATTTTGTAGAGAAATAAATTAACCTGACTGAGACTTCTTCGTGGTATAGGACATCAGGCTGTTCACGCGGGTACAGAAAGCAAGTCAGTTTGGTTGCAGGTAGGTTGTACAACAAAGTGCTTTGTGGTGGGCGTACAGGGCAGCTTACTGGTTTGGCACTGAAACCCAGCAGGCTTCTATATTTGCTGTGAAACTGCACAGTAAATTTTAGTGGTCTTTTCACTAGACTTTGTGCTTTTATTCTACATGGACTGTGGTTTTTTTCTTGGCCTATAACGATTCATGGACAGTGATGGAAAATGGCACAGTGTCTCTGAAAGCCTGGCAAAAGTGTTTCTGCTATGCTTACATGGCCCTTGCGAAGGTGAAGCCTTAATGTTTCTGTTAATACAGTGACAATGCCTAAATATCTTTGCGTGCTGGCATAGTTTCTCTTACAGCTCTGTTGAAATGGTCACAACGTGACCGTTTCAAGGCTGGCTTGACTGAGAACAGCCAGGGGTCAGGAGCGAGGGCTACTGTGCTGAAAACCTTGAATTAAATATAGCAGTGGCTAATAGTTACAATTCAATTAGTAGCGTAATTTGGCCATCATGGACGATGAGGAATGTTTATGCTCCAGAATGAGATACTGGCTGGTAATAGAAGAGTCAATTTCCTGCCTCCTGATCTTTAAAGGTCTAAAGAATAGCATTTACAGTCTAGCAGAAAACTCACTATGTTTCCTCTCCAGTTTGTATGTTCTTGCTAGCCTTCGGTGCTGGCAGTGTATACACCAAGGTACTATCATTCTGTATTTCAGGCATGAGAGTCATTAACACCGTTCATGTGCCTGCAGTCCACAGAAATTAAGATATGTCAGAGTTAGAAAAAGCTTTCCCCACCTCTTTAGTTGATGTAGCTAGCTCTCTTAAGCCATACATTTCAGTAAAAAAGACACCGCAGGTGGTTTTCCTCTTTCCTCAGCCTAGCATGTTTCTAATTTACTTGAAATAAAGCATGAGAGAGTGTCAGTGGCTTCAGCCAGCTTGCTGAGCCTTCAGCCACCACTCACCCGCGCGAGGACTGGGAGCACAACCATGGACGTGGATCTACCAGTGCCTGTGTGTCACTTCTGTGTTTAGGTATGCACAACCTGCCCGTGCCTTTGGGGGTTTTGTGGGTTTGGGTTTGTTCTCGTTTTAACATCAATCAGTTCATGGATTGGGGTTTTAATTACTTTATTAGTTAATTCTTTGATGACACAGAACACTAATTTAAAAGAACACTAGTCTGTTTTTAAAGGCAAGACTGTCTCGGTGAGCACATGGGCTTGTAAAAGAAACCTCTGTGAATTTGGGATTTAAAGGTGTTTCTTCTAAGTTTTTTGTACTTTGATTATATGATAGATAAAAAGATGGGCTTAGTTTTTTATTCTCAATAAAAATGTTAGTTTTACTTTTTGTGTATTTCTGCTGATGGTGACTGGAATTTTTTTCTCTTCAAAGGCCAAGGCAATAATACCAAATATTTTTATCTCTTTCCTTAGTGGTTAGCGCATGCTGAAGAAACTGTATGCGCAAATAGGAAGTCTCAAATTACTTCTAAGTGTAACTTCATTTTAGCAGCCATCTGACAATCTTATGTGACAGTGACCCTGGCTTTGGTTGTAGCCTGATCCACAAGGTTGAGTAAAGAGACAAACCCAAGGAATCTTTATTGCAAGAGAAAAATCTTCATGTTGACCCCTTTGGGCGCAGTAGTGTGTTGTGGTAGTTGCACAGGTCACCAGATCTTCACTGGTATCTTTGGAGAACATTTGAAAAACAGAAGTAGCAATTGCGGAAATACCCAAGAGAGTTAAACCCAATAAAGATAAATGAACTAAACAGCGCTTCAAAACATCCAATTAAAAATAAAAGGCAACAGAAGGGTTTTTGCAAACCCTGTGGGAGGAAAAAGTGAAGGCAAGCCATGTTCAATAAATCTTCTAGGCTAGCCTGTAATATATGGAAACAGTTTACTTGGTGCATGTGTGTTTCTTTTACACTGTACTACTGGTGCTTCAGTTGATTCTTTAAAAAAAAAAAGCAGCAGCTTGATTTCTGACTGCCTGTAACTGGGCCCCTTGAGGAGAGAGGCAACCGAATAGATGATTTTCGGTGTCTCAGTGTTATGTGTACGCGCTACCTCTGGAGCCAGTTTGTGGTGCTGAACAGTCTTTTGGCAGCGGACACAGATACTGATATTGTTGTGGTAAAAGCCAGATTGTGGGATGTTTGAGTGAATTTTAATTAGATGGGAAACAACTCCAGGAGCCAAGTTTTTGTGGCATGACTCATAATTTGCGTGCCATGGAGCAGTTCCATCAGTGAGAGTTCTCCCAGAATAATGACTACGGTGACTGGCCCTTAGCCAAGGAAGGGTGCGAGTATCTGGCTTTGTGTGTTTACCGAGGTGCCTGCTAGCTCTTCTCTGAGTAAGAAAGAGCACCTCTAAATTGTTAGTTAAAAAAAAAAAAAAAATCTCTACCTTTTGAAGAGTGCTTGTGCTTGTGCAGGACTAAATTCAGGACTGTGCACATGTCGGTGTGGATGTTGTTGTGGAGGAGATAATTGCGCTACTGATATTTCCAGTGGTAATCGAGATTTTGTCGCTTTGTCATACCTCCAGGCCACAGTTGGGTTCTCCCTATTTACCTTGCGTAGCACAGGTTTTCCTTCTGCAGTAATGTACGTGTGGGAGCTGGATGGATGAAGACTGGAGACAACTGCGTTCATACATGATGCATAATAACCTTGCACACAGTTCGGCAGGAATACAGTTTATGAATCAGACTTCAGGAATGTGAAAGTTAGGCAATTCGGAGTAATGTTTTCCATGGCACTGTCACTCCGTCCTGCTGCACAGCGTAAGGGGGAGTTTGTCGTACTCGTTATGCAGAAGTGAAAGGGAGGTGCGAGGAAGCTATTTAGGACTTGCTAGTTGTGAAAGGTGCTTTACCCCTAGTGTGCTTTAAAGATAGACGGCTAAGTTAAAGTGTATTTGGGCTAGACTGGTGCTGCCCAGCATACTCATACTTTATTATCATTGATATATTAATTTAAGCGAACATCAGGAGCAAAGATGGAAACAGAGGGCTCACTTCTTAAAGGGAAACTTTCTGCTTATTTGCAGACACTCTCTCTCTCTGTTGCCTGAGGAGCAAAAAAGGGGGCAGATCGCAGAGGAAAATGTGGTCGGCTGTATTTGCGGTAGATACTGCTGTATGTTGTATGCAGTAGGTGCAACAGTAAGTGCCAGAAATCGACATCTGTCCACACCATAGTATGGGGAATTCAAGGTTTTTCTGCTATCAGCCTAATCCTGGTCGCCTTGACAGCGAGATATGTTGTCATGATGGACATCCATTTTAGCTAAATAGATAGCTTTCTTCGACGTGTAGCGTGTAGTTACCTAAGCAGTTAGAAAATGGTATGATGTGTAAAGGTGTGGAGTGATTACAGTTAATTTGGAAATCTCAGAGGAGGAAATTCATGGCAGATTAGTCAGGGTGGTGTTAATAAAGTAAAATTACCTCAGCCTTTCCTCATAGAAGAGATGATCCAGTGCTTTCATCATCTTTGCGGCCTTTAACTAGACTCTCGCTAGCAGCTCCTTAGTGCTCTCATACTGAGGAGCCCACAGCTGGACACAGCACTCCAGGTGGGGCCTCACCAGTGCGGAGTAACGGGGAAAGATCCCCTCCCTTGACCTTCTGGTAACACTCCTAACGCAGCCCAGGATGCCATTAGCCCTCCCTACAGGGGCACGTTTGTCACTTGTGTTCAACTTGGTGTCCACCAGGACCCCAGGTCCTTCTGTCCAAAGCTGCTTTCTGGACGGTTGGCTCCCAGCAGCATGTCCTGGTGCCTGGGCTGGGTCGTCTCCGGGTGCAGGACTCTTCACTTGGAACACCCCTTGGTGAACACCACGAGTGAGGTTCCTGCCAGCCAATTTCTCCAGCCTGGCTCATTTTCATTTTCTGTCTAACAGTGAAGGTCTAGTCGGGGCTGGCATGAGGACGTTATCTAACTGAAGCTGTGATACTGGGCAGGAAAAAGGAGTGTTTACAGTCTTGGAGGTGGAAAGGGAATAGCAGCTTGTGGCTACATGGTTTGGATGCTTAAGAGAACATGTTTGGATTCTTGTCCTCAGGACCTCATTTGGTGGGGGTGGCTTTTTTCCCCTCTTTTTACTGGTTAGTACAAAGTTCAATATGTAGTCCTGAGGGGGGGAAAAAAGCAGCAGCAGAGAGATCTCTGTTTCGTAAGTAAAAGTCATAATTGTCAGCAGCAAAATATTTTTGCCTTTTGCTTGCAGTTTCTTGTAACCTCGACGGTGACTTCGTTTTTGGTGGAACAGTGAGAGAAGTCCAGCTCAAATAGTGCCTTTCTACTAATTAGTGTACAGTAAATCCTCTTTTCCTTTGGGAGTGCCCTAGCTGTTAACAGCTGAAATACCAAAGCAGAAAAAGTTAAAGAATTCACAATGACATTTTAAAAATTGGTAGGTGTTAAATATGGTCTAGAAAAATAAAAGTGGATCGGGTTCGTCTGGTGGCTTTGCTAGCAGTTTCTAGAGCACGGTGAGCATTGGGCAGGAGGTGGGGTCGTCTTGGTGCCTCAGTCCTTTTTTGGCCTTTTAAATTCTGCCGCTGCACAGGTAGGGAGGCACCTGGTTCTCTCTAGGCTTAGGTAGTGATTTTCTGAGGTAGCGATGATGCAGTAAGTCATCTTTGTGTCTGGCCCAAACTTTCTTGGTTGGGCTTTAAGGACTTGTATTATTCTGACCAGCAGAGATGTGACAGAGGTGATGCTGAGCTGGGACCCTGCCCTGTCTGCAGCCGCAGCCTTGCTTTAGAGAATGTTTAGATCTTTGATGGAAGGTGAGCACAGCATCCTAGGTGCCTTAAAGTAGGAAATCTTGGGTAAGAGGGAAGGTTGCTGAATGGTTTCCACCGTGTAAGAAGACAGCAGAGTAAATGGCAAACGATTTGATCGTAGTAAGAAGCTTATGAGAAAATCCCAAGTAAAAAGAGAAACTTTAAATTGGCCCTGCCCATTTTTGTAACTGATGCCAGCAGAGGATCCCGGTGTGGTACAGTAGTGATTTGTCTTGGAGGGGACTGATTTTAAAGAAATTTGTATGAAATCTTCCTCACCTACCAAGCTTTTTCTGTTGTCCTGGCAAGGTTTTGTGCACACGTTAGTTCAGTTAATTACATCTTCAGCTATTTCCAGCTAGAAAAGGTTGGCTAAAATAGACCTAACCCGTCTCACCCCTCTCTCTAGGGGTGATAAAGAGAAAAGAAAAAAGGTGTGTGCGGGTGAAAAGGGGAAGAGGAAAGATGGAAAACTAAAATTTTAAAATATACCTGTATTTCTTTAAAGAGGAGGAGAACGCAGGTATCTTACCGCACCCCATTATTACAACGTCCAGAAGAGGACTCGTAAAAAGAAGTGTTTTTCAGGGCATATTTTCAGTTTAGGGGCCCTTATCCCTTGGAATGACTCTGCAGATTGCCTTTAATCAGTTCTCCCCCTTCCCCCGTAGCAGTCATTAGGAAAAAGTCCGTTAATGAATTATTCTGAAGAGTTTGTTTTATAAGCTGCCTTCTTGTCACAGAGTTGTTCTCTCAAAGGCCATAGGCAGCTGAAAAAAATACTGCCAGAGGTTTTTCTGCCCTGGAAACTGGAATACGTCCAGCTGTGGGACAGGTGGGGAGAGGCATTAAAATGCAGATTTGGGGTTGAAACTGATGAGCTGTGTTGGGAAGAGGCAAAAATTGCTGAGATTTGCTTTTTGTGCGTTATCAATGCTTTCTGTGTCAGTTCTCACGGATGTTTTAGAAGCAAAGTGAAAGTGCTGTCATCCTTTTTCTGTGCCGAACTACGGAGCGTTTCCATCTCCCAGAGCTCTTCAATACGCATGCTGGCTGTGAGCTCTTGGAATTAGCTGAAAGAGCTGTGCGCAAATACAGTATATGAGTAATGAATTTCTGTTTTATAAATTTGGTGTAACAGTGGTACTATTTCCCCAGTGCTTTGCCAGCAATTTAATTAGAAGTGGCAGTTTTGATTAAATAACACAACTGGAGGCTGGGTTATTTCCCTCCTCCAGTTCCCTTACTTCAGTTGCAGAAGAGAGAGGTTCTTCTCTACTGTAGATTCAGTTAGTGGAAAAATGTGTATGGTAAGTAAAATACTCAGCTGTATCACAGAAACCACATTAAATTTGCTTGTTTAATAATGGTGGCACATAACATTCATAATTTGAAGTATCTCCACTAAGTTACTCTTTCAGATATGCAGCAGATCCTAGAAAAAAAAAAGGGACGATACCAGAGGCTGACACTTAGATGGCATGGGAATTGAACAAAACACCAGTTTTCCTTGTTGGGAATAACCTCTATCTGGTGGAGAGTTTTTCTGCTGACAAAATTGAAATTGTTCCATTTGACTCTGAATTCCATTTTGTTGTTGTTGTTTAGGTGTGGTTTGGGCTGCATTTTTGGGGGGTTGATCGTGGGGGTTTGTTGTTTTGGGTTTTTTTGATGGAGCCCTGTGCTGTGGTTTCTCAAAGACATACTCGCATCAGCCATGATGAGAGCAATAGAACACCTCAACCGTACCATCTCTAATCAGAATAATAAAATCCCTGACTTAAAGTGACAGCGTGGATGTTGTGAACAAATCGTGTTGCTGTAAATATATTCTTATATACTTACTTTCTCAAAATCATCAGGCTAATCAAATTCAGTAATTTCCCAATAATATTGATTACTTTCTTGTTATCTTTTGTAATACAATAAAATACTGTGCAACGATTGCCATTTAAAATATTCGAGTTATACCCTTTCAGACAGCTAATATCAATGGTGTTCCAGTTTTATCCTTTCAGATGGCTAGTATTAGTCACTGTGCCAGCATTTGGACTCTCGGGAATATTAGCATATCTTCCTTAGGGTCTTTATTTACAGAAACAAGGACTAAACGTTCATTACCTAGAATGGCCTATTGACTGTGTTTGTTTTATCCCCGAAAGTTGCGTGCGATTTTAAAAGATTGAGGGCGTCTTTAATGCTGAAGTTGTACCAGGGATGAACCTGACACCGTGAGAAACTGAAACGCGTCGAGCGTTCTTTTACATAGTAGGATTATTGGGTTTTTCTCCTTTGACAGCTTTTCCTCAGAGATCTGTTTCTCTCCAAGATCTATTTATTTTCCTGAGGCGGAGAATGATTTACTTTACCGTGTTTGCTTTGCCAACAGAGAGAGATAACGCAGTTTTATAGTGTTTCCCAAGAAGCTCGGTGGCTAGGGAAGAGGCTAGCAGCTTGGGAATTAACACTACGTGTGCAAATACCCAAGTGTTAGGTGGTTTCATAGTGGGAAAAAGCTGAAGTGCTTTTAGGCAGGTTCCATGCAGCCACTGCTCATTAAAGAGGGTAGCTTGCCGTGTGGGACTGCCTGCTTGCAGGCTAGATGGCTTAATCTGGTCCAGGATTTCTAGATTCTTACGGTTCCTTTGATTAATCTGCTCGATATAATGCATGGCACCAAGTGCAGAAGCTAATGAAAGCACACATTTAAGGGAGAGAGCTTGTTTACATAATGAACCCCAGAAACTTGTCAAAAGGAGAAGTTTAAATGCCTGATAATGCTTGCTTTTACTTTTATTTCTGTCTGTCTTGAAAAATCCTGTTTATTCTATCCTCACCTTAATTAAATAAACAAACCCTCAGACTCACTTGCCTGGGAGCAATCTCTGTAGAAAGAGTGAAATTATGACAATTGTTGAATCAAGCAAGCTATTTAGGCATGAATGTCTTACTAAAATAAGACAAATGAGGAATTAGGAGGCGAAGCACTTGGAGGATTTGGGCATTTATCCTTTGTTTCAGGTATTAGAGGCTTTTGTGTTTTTATGTTTAGTCAGTTATGGTGGGTTTGCATGGCTGTTAGAAAATCAAACTGAAAGATAAAGAGATCCATTCAAACTCGGGGAAAAAAATATTGATTAATACAAATTAGACCACTAACCTTGAATTAAAGGATTCACCGGTTAGCGTCGACTGAAATGACCGTGGTGGTACGCTAACGGTAACAGCAATAATCCTCTGAGATTTATTTTTTTTTTATGACAAAAGACTCTGTTTGGATACTATCTTTTAGTGGTATGTGTTTGCAAGACTAATAGTTTTTTTCAAAAAATAGCTTTTACAAACTCAGTGAACTGCGTTACAAGACAGTGATTCTGAAGATAATGTAAAGATGATCCACTTTCAAAATAAGACCAGACTCCTGGAGCTTGGACGTCGTGGCATCAGAATCCTGATACCAAAGATTGCTGTAGCATAAAGCTTCAGATGGTTAAAACCTATTCACGCACATGGTATTTGAGGAGGAGATCTGTTGTTTTTATGAGCAAAGACTGAGCAACTCGGCAGAGTAGAAAAAAATTAATATGGTGGGTTAGTCATAAACCACTTCTCTCTTAAAATTAAGTTAATGGAAGGAAGATAATCGATTTACTATATAATGTGGATCCCCTTTTTGAGTTTATTATTATTACTGTTTTTGCTTTTTATGGGCCATGTAGAAATAAATACCTGCTTTACTTATGATCTGTTATTTGGTAAATGGTGAGGTTTAGTCATTAGGATATTTTTATTATTGCAATAGTATCTCTAGTCCTATAGTACTAGTACAGCCTACTGTTATTTTTGAAGAAATATTCCCGTAGGCATGTGCTTATGTATTCTTAGCATTTCTTTTTGTTACGAAAAGCTTTGGCTTTGATGTGCTTAATAAATTTCCTCTGAGTCATAATGATGGTTGCCAAACTATTGTTTTTGTTCTTCTTGGACTTGATTCTAGTTCTGCAGTTGTTTCCTCCTGGGGGGTTAAAGTCCATGAGCTTTTATTAAGATAAATGTCAGTGATTTCAATTGGATTTGCATAAAAGAAGCCCTTAGTCTCTGGTAGAATAAGTCATGTGTAATGTTTAGTTTTAAAGTAACAGTGACTACAGGAAATGTTAGAAGTAAAAGTTGTTGACCTTTTCTGCACAGTGGAATTTCTGCCTTTGACTACTCTTTTTTCCCTTTTCTATTAAATATGGAATACTGTAGCATCTCTAAGCTATCAGGGAACTGAACGTCCTCACTGGTTATTTTCTGTTTTAAAAAAAAAAAAGGAAAACTTTCTCCCTCCCAAACAATGAATGCAATATCTTGTTCTAGAAATGACATCAAGGCAAAAGATGGTGACCATTGATATGCTTTCTAAAAATAAACATTGCCAAAGTGAAGAACTTAAAAGTCAGAGTTCAGAACTTGTTCTTTGCAGCAGCTTCAAAATCAGTAACTTACTCATGTCTGTCCAAGCCAAGTGGATATCCCGGGCAGTCATCGTGACTTGGTGTCTTACATGTAGTGATTCCTCATTTATATTAAAATTAGCTAGTGTCAGTCAGTAGGTCATGATTTATTTCAAGTTAAAAAATCATTTGCTACCGTAGTTTACATGTTGTTGTAGCTGACAGTGGTTTCGGGGTTTATAAGAAGTTACTTTATTTTTCTTTTTACTATTAGACAAAATGAGGATGTCTCATGTATGTCTCACAGCATTATTTTAGAAACCTAGATACTTGCGGGGACCTCCAAAATTTTAGTGGTCAAACAGAAGTCTGTTCAGAGCTTACAGTGCTCTTAATGGATTTAATGGGCTGAACTGTTCTTCTTTAAGCTGGGGTCCGTAGGACTGGCGTTCAGCAAGGCATTCAAGTATGTCCTTAGCCCATCCCTCTCCAGTGAAGTATTTGAGGGCGAGCAGATGCTCTAGTGCTTGTTGGACTGCTGAGTCGACGCCTGAAGTTCCAGGCATCTCTTATATATGATGTATTTTTCTGAACTTACTTTCAATTCCTAAGATTATTTTTTTTGCCAAATACTGATGTTTCCTGCAAACTTACTGCAGTTTTCTGCAGGAAATGAGTTTAGAAACGGGAAAAATATTTCCCTAATTATTGTTCAGAGCTGTTGATTCAGAAGCTGGTATGGAACGCTCATTCTCAGCGCTGGTGTTATAAACAAGGCGTGTGAAAATATGTGGGAGCAAGTACTCGAGGATTTCGTGTTTTGCAGACCGACTTCTCTTCCTTTTGACTCATCGGAACGTAAGAATGGAAAATAAAACCTCTATACTTAATATAACAGCCATCAGATGGCTGTGTTATACAAATTAATAAATTTATTGTATTCAAAAACAACCAGTCATTAAGCTGCTCGCTAAGTTTGAAGTGTCCCCCTGCATGGGATGCTGTCCTTTCCCATAGCTCTACATGCCGACTCGTGTGTGCTGCATATGAAGTGCTTTTTACTACAGCCATTATTGACTGAACCAGGAAACCAAATTTGTGATTTTTGCGAATACATCGTATAGTTGTCACACCTATTAGCGCACGGGGATGTGTAGAAAGGCTTTCAGACAGATGCTTCGTGGAACTAACGTGCTGATTCAGCAGCACTTTGTAATGACAAGTGATTTCGGTATTGGTTTCACAAGCTGAATGTCAGAGGCGTTTAGAGTTTTCTTCAAACGGCTCTCCTTCAGTCTCATTCTCCACACCTGTCAAATTGTTGGTGAGCACCCTGAAACTCCAATTGCTGAATTGTAACATATTCCTCTGTAAAAATCTGAAAAATGGAAGCTGCCCTTTGGCTGAAGCCTGTTGTGCTAAAGCAGTCTCGGTGCTTTTGGTCCGCCTAGATGGATGCTCAGCTTTAGCTCCTGCCGAGAGTAACTGGAGTAAGCTTATGTATTCTGGAGTATAACTTGTCATGTTTAATGTCTGAATTACTCAAATAGGAATCATGACTAAGCCTAAAAAAATTTAAACAAACCAGCAGAAAATATAAAATAGGGAAAAAATGAGAAATAATGTATGCGCTCAGATATTTATCAGCAGAAATTAAAAAAATTAGAGGTGCAGTCCAAAATGGAGAACTAAAAATGAAAGGGAGGGCAGTGAAGTAAAGGAAGATGTATGCAAGATGAAGGATGCCCATTTGTTGAGAGATGGAAGGGGAAAATGCGGAGAGCAAAGGGCTGCAAGGACAAAATGTGAAGAGCTTTCAAAACCTAGGATATAAACATCATGCAAAAAGGGACAAGTCAATTAAGGCACTCCAGGAGGGTCACCTAGCCGAAGTGGTGGATCTGAGGTGCCAGATGAGGGGAGAGAGGGGTTCGGGGAGGCTGCGGTGTGTGAAGGAGCAGCGTTCCAGCCAGAGGTGGGAAACAGACTGAGGCAATAGGGAAAAAAAGTGGTCAGTCTCGAAAGAAGCCTTTTTGTTCTGCTTTTAAATATGCTCCGTCTTGCACGTAGGGTTGTTGCCAAAACCAAATTGTGGTTCAGAAAGAGGAAGGATTGCAGGAGATTTGGCTGACTGTCGGTTCTAGGAATTTGCAATTTGAGTCGCAAAGGAAAATATACTGCTGCAGGGACAGAAAGAGGCGGTAATGAGAAGCTTCAGAACGTACAGTACAGCGGCTCGTTGGTCTAGGGGTATGATTCTCGCTTAGGGTGCGAGAGGTCCCGGGTTCAAATCCCGGACGAGCCCAGCTTTTTGTGGCCAGCAGATGGAGGGAGGTGACTCTTCCCCTCTGCGCGGCTCTGGGGAGACCCCACTTGGAGTTTTGTGTCCAGCTCTGGGGTCCCCAACATCAGAAGAACGTGGACCTGTTGGAGCAGGTCCAGAGGAGGCCACGGAGATGCTCAGAGCCCTTCTGCTGTGAGCACAGGCTGAGAGACTTGGAAGAGTTCAGCCTGGAGAAGAGATGGCTCCGGGGAGACCGTGGAGCCCCTTCCAGTCCCTAAAGGGGCTCCAGGAAAGACGGGGACTAACTTTTTAGCAGGGTCTGTTGTGACAGGAGAAGGGTTAGTGGCTTGAAACTAAGAGAGGAAAGATTTAGACTAGATACAAGGAAGAAATTTTTTACACTGAAGGTGGGGAAACCCTGGACCAGTTGGCCAGAGAAGTGGCCAATTCCCCATCCCTGGAAACATTCCAGATCAGGTTGGACGGTGCTCTGAGCCCTGATCTAGCTTAAGGTCTCCCTCCTCATGGCAGGTGGGTTGGACTAGATGGCCTTCAAAGGTCCCTTCCAACCCAGACTATTCTATGAAAGGTGCATTCAGGTTTTCCTGTGAAGCCAAATGTAGATCTTGCAGGAAGATATATTAGGGAGATGGTACAAGATGCAGCACTGGACAGAAGATCGGAATAAAAGAGGTGATACAGAGGAGAGAAGATGCGACATATTATAAACAGAGTTAAATATCAGGTGAAGATGGGTTGGCAAGCAGTCATAGGTGACTCGGTGATCAGACTTGCACTTGCTGGCTCTCAGGGCCTTTCTGTTTGCATTGGCACTGAAGGGTTTTACAGCATATTAATTTCGGTAGATGTACTCTTTATATAATAGCTAAAATCTATCTATATATAATGTCTATATATAATTGTGCATATATTTTTATATACTATATAAAACATAAATCTTTATTTATATTATTTTAAATAGTGGAGATGTATCTCCTCTAACCTGATAAGGGCACTTAACCCAGAAATAGGTAAAATGCATATAAACAATAACTACTACTTCTTCTCTAGGGACTGTTGTTTGAATTTGTTTTCACTTGTGCCAGTGTGGCTGGCTGGGACAATGCAGCAGTTTCAGACTTTTACTAGTGCTGCTCTTGCTTTTTTGAGTCACTTCTCTCCGAAGAGTGAAGTGAGTGAATCGCCAGCCGGCCATTTAAATACACAGCAAATTAGAGTATAAAAAGGGGGGGGGATAAGGATTTATTAGCTTGACCTCAGCACCGTGAATGCATGCTTTTAAGAACTGTTTAAAGGTTTCCAACATTTGAGTAAAATCTGGTCTGCGTTCTTACAATCATTTTGTTGGTCTCTTCTGTCTGTTCATTTTGGACATCATTAAACACAAATCATATTAAAAAAAAGTAAAATCTTCTTGGCTCAGTGCTTTGCTATTAATGTCACACGTTCTCTTTACTCCTTTTGTCACCTCACTTTAAAGTAAATCATGTGCTCCTCAATTTCAGCAACGGTGCTAGAAACAGAAGAAACAGGGGAATATCCTGCACTTTTTTTTGGTCACAGTTGTCATAGAAATCAGGGCTAAAGTGTCTTTGTGAAGTGGCTCGAAGATACTTGTACCATCTCTGACTCTGTAGTCTGTGCTTCATAGGTAGGAATGAAATCTCTGCATCTATTTATCAAATGCGCATGCACTACGAATGCTAAGATATTAACACAGAAAGAGGGTGGGAAGTGGAAGAAAGCCCTACAGGAACGTTACCCGACTGAAAACTGCTATTGTTGGCGGCCTTCACAGCTGAGCACAAATATGCCTTTTGTTTTCTTAATGCCCTGGGGCAGAATTTGAAAATCAACAGGTGTGGGTTTTATGCATTATTTTTCAAAGCCTCTCGGACTAATAAATTTTGCTTGTCCTTGATACTCAGAAGCCTGGTTGAATAGGAGTGTGTATGCGAACATAGCCACAGAAATAACTGGAGGCATACTCTGTGCCCTGATTTCTGGTCTGTTGATGCTTTTGACCACTGGCCTAATAAAAGAATTGGCTCTGCTATTGTTGTTGCATACTCTTATCCATTACGGACCCGGGTATCCATGGAAAAGATGTCTTTATAACAATGAACACCTGGCATGTGCTTCTGTTAGGGAAGCATTAGGAGGGGTGGGTCAGATGAGTACTCGTAGTGTCTTAATTGCTTATTAAAAGAATGTCCCGCTTTCTTAGCTATAAATACTAGGAAGAGAGGAATAAGTGGAGACTGTGTTTTCAAATGTTTCCCCAGGAGCAGGAAGTGAATGCTAGAGCATTCGTTTTGAAAAAGTGCTTTTGGGAATTGAAGGACTGTATTCCTTAGCATTTCACCTTCTCTGAGAGTAGTGGAGGGGCTAAGTGAGGTTTATAAGCGAGCGTTTCTGTAGCATGAACTCAGTAATGGAAAATTCAAAGGGCTGCGTGATGTACTGTTACATGAATAAATGTGGTTCTTGTTTTCTCTTATAGGCTGAAAATGAGTAGGTTGAAAAGTGCTAAAGGTCTGTAAATTATCTGTCATAAGAACCAGCTCGATCGGGGACTTGGTAATATTGTTGGTCGCCACAAACGACTTCAACTTACAGAAACGATCAGTTCTAAGAAATGGAACTGCACTGCTTCCAGAGCCTTAATACTTCCTCAGAGAGAGTTTAAAAAATGTATTTGATGCAGTAAGATTGTGTATAAACCACATTCCTAGACTTAAAGCCAGTCACTGTTGCAACACTATTCCTCTTACACAATATATCCTTAAACCACAAATAATTACATTCCATGAGACCTAGAATTGTAGACTTGTTTAGGTTGGAAAAGACCTTTAAGATCCTCAAGTCTAACTGTTAACCTAGCACTGCCAAAACCACCACTAGACCATGTCCCTCAGCACCACATATACACGTCTTTTAAATACTTCCAGGGATGGTGACTCAACCACTTGCCTGAGCAGCCTGTTCCAATGCTTGATAAGCCTTTCGGTGAAGAAATTTTTCCTAATATTCATCCTAAACCTCCCCTGGTGCAACTTGAGGCNGGGGGCGGCCTCACCAGTGCCGAGAACATGGGGACGATCGCTTCCCTCTAAAAATGGCCTTCTTGGCCACCTGGGCACACTGCTGGCTCGTATTCAGCCAGCTGTCGACCAGCACTCCCGGGACCTTTTCCACCAGGCAGGTCTCCAGCCCCTCNGCCATCCTACCCTCAAGCAGGTCAACACTCCCACCCAACTTGGTGTCGTCTGTGAACTGACTGAGGCTGCACTCGATCGCCTCGTCCAGATCATTGATAGAGATATTAAACAGAACTGGCCCCGATACTGAGCCCTGGGGAACACCTAGACAGGCCAAAATCTGCCCTCCAGAAGTCCAAGGTGGCAGTTCCGCTAACCCTCTTCCTTATTTTCTAAGAATCCAAAACTCTATCATTTCATGATCGCTATTCCCAAGACAGCCTCCAACCATCACAATCAAAACACTCCCTAACATACAGGGCTACCCCACCACCTCTCCTTGCTTGCCTATCCCTTCTGAAGAATTTATAACCATCCATTGCAGCGCTCCAGTTATGCGAGTCGTCCCGCCAGGTTTCTGTGATGGCAATTATATCGTAGTTTTCCTGCTGCACAATGGCTTCCAGCTTCCCCTGTTTGTTGTGCATGCTGCGGGCATTGGTATAGATGCACTTTGGTTGGGCTAAATTCCTAATTCTTAGGTGACCGTTCTTGGGCACTTCTGTGGTTTCTAACACATCAATAATCCTCGCATCTTTGCTGTTGCGTACATTTCCATCCCCTGCATCCACTGAGACGGCAGACCAAAGGACCTCGCTGGCATGCTGTCCCTCCAACATTGATGTGCCACCCCCAGGCTTATCTCTAGGGAGCCTGATTTCATCCCTTTCCGCCTTTAAATCTAATTTAAAGCTCTTCCAATGCGCCCTGCTAACTCCTGTGAATACTTCGTTGTGCTCTATATAGTTGTCGGAGAAGCTGACAAAATCCGGGTGGTGGGGGGGGAAGTTGTGTTGCTCTGTTCACCTGGGCGTCTTCCCCACTGAGTTACAAAGAGTTGGTTTGCATAACTGCCAGGGAAAAACGTGTAGAAAGAATATGTCTGCTGTTTCAGGTCACCCAGGCATCACGTTTGACATTTTGGTAGTACTGAAAAGTAAGCTTTCTTTGATGCTTCCCACCCCCCCAACAGAAAATTTTGCAGCTCTGTGGTTTTTTGGCCTGGAATTTGCATATGTGGAAGGGTTTATTGTAATCTTAACATCTCGATTATATGTGTTTTTACTACGCATAGCACATTTCTTTCTCAAGGGAGAGCTCAATTGACTTCACCGGTGCCACTGCATTGTAGCAGCATCATCCCTAGGCTGGTTCCAGCCAGTCCTTTTTGTTCCTCAGAAGTGAGAGGGCAAAATTTGTTTGGACAACCTGTGTTCCCGGCAGGAAGCGTGGTCTGCCTACTCTTCCCATGTACGGCCAGGTTCTGCCACTGCTCTGGGAAGAGGGCAGGAAATCTGCCTTTTCTTGGCACTTGATGGTGTCCCAGAACTTCTACTTTGGGAAAATACATTCTTTTGAATGATTTAATAAGAAAATAAGAATACGGGGAACCTGTGCAAAGCGGGAGAGGTCCTGACCTGAAAGTCCATAACAGCTCTAGATGTGGTTGCGGTCTGGGGTGGGAGACCTTCGGAGCGGTGTCCTTGTGGCGTGGCTTGGAGCGTTTGTCAAGGACTATGCTCTGCACAAGTCGGTAGGGAGAGTCGCAGCCCGTTTACGTGCCTCCCTTCCTCAGGTAGGTTAAAAAAAATCTGGCGCTCCTGTGATAGAGGAGCACAAAGAAAAGGTTTGGTTCCTGAGCGAATCCTTCCCCGACCCACTAAACTGTTGTAAACCCTTAATCTTATGAATGTCCTGTGCGTAGCGAGCAAGGGTCAGATCTAAGTGTAAGCAAACCTCAGGTGCCTCCCACCTGTGTTGTGCCCATGAAAATTCCCATTACAGCTACCTGCTGAAATTTTACCAGGTGTTAGGTACGTCTTTAGCCCAGAAACTGCTAAAAGGTTGGGTGATGAGGTCCTGCCTGGCAACTGAACTGCCTCGGAATTACATGGAGCGCGGCTTAAGTTTCTACCAAAGGGCTTGGTCTCCTAAGCAGGCTCTGAGCTGTCTGACACTTGGCTGGCTATCAGTTCAAAGACCTTAAGCACCTTTTGTCTCAGGGAATAGTCTCTTCATCTCTCTTGTTAAGATAAAAGAGCTTATTCTGGTGAGATTTTACTGCCCAGAGGTTACGTTCTGCGACAACGAATGTTTAAATTCTAATAGAAACAACAAAAGCACCAAGAGGGAGATTTTAATGCATTACAAGGTTTCCTTTTAATAGGAGCTTTGTTTTTCTGTGAAGGAGACTGAGCAAGAGAAAATCTTTTTTTAGACAAAATAATGCTAACGCCAGAAAGAAAGTATAGCTGTGTCCTAGCGCATCCTGTTGTCAGGATTGCTGCAGTCGTCTTCCCATTTCCATGGGAGAATGTCAACAGGCCAAGGTGGTCTGGGGTGGGCTTTGAGGTATGGAATCTGAAGAGTCTCTTGAGACTTAAAACTCCTTGTTTTCTTCTCACTTAGCTGCCTACAGAAAAACGTGGAAAAAACCTGAGAAGTGCTGAACTGCGTTGCAGAGTAGGAAGCAGCTTGTAGAGACCATCCTCAGAAAGAGTAAGCAAGCTGTGTAGGAAAACATACATTTTCTCACAGGGAATAATAACATAGCTAGTCAATACTGGGAAAACAAAGAAATGTACAGACAACGGAAGGGGCTAAAGTTATAAAATTTAGCACTGGGGAGATGCACTTGCATTGTTCGCTGGGGACTGCAAGCTCTAATGAAAAAATAACAAAAGGAAAACCACAAAAGTTATTACAGATTATTGTTAGAAAGAGGCTTCTCTTCGGCGAAGTTTGAATTTTAGATACCCACGTTGATAGGTGGTGAGCGGTGGACATTGCAACCATGGCGATAAGCTCAATTTGGGTGGTCATGCAGGATCAGCACTTTGGATTCAGAATCATGACAGCAGTAGAAGAGATTTATACTGAAGACATTAATTATAAAATGTATTATGACTCAATCCAAGAAAGAGGTATGTCTGTGTATGTACTTTTTTGTAAAAAAGTGAATTTTGATTCCACTTAATTTGTTATTTTCTTTGCCTGACTAATATAACGACAGTCTGATTTTCTGATGCAGGCATCAGAAGTTGTAGTATGAGATTTTGGCTTATTAGAATGCTGTCATGTGAATTAGGATTAGTTCAAGTCTTTACATTGGTTCAGTCCGTCGGTACCCCGGCTTTTACACATCCATATTCTGTTTGTTACACGTTTCACAGAATTTCATTAGTTATTGTAAAGGTTGAATTTTTCATGGTTCAGTGCATTAGGTTTTTTTTTTCCTTTTTCTTGGCTACGTGTCACATTAAAGTTATTTGTAGCTGGCTGCAAGGTTTTTTCCATTAATAAAACTGTATTATTCTCATTGCTACCTTCTTCCAGATCGTATCAGTGTTTCGCAGGCTGTGATCTTTTTCCAATCTTGATAACTGCCTGTTGCTGTGACAGAGGCCATTGTTCACAAAGGGAGACTTGCTTTCATAAGATAATCTAGAATTTATAGAGCGTTCCTCCTCCTGCATTTGCTTTGCTGCTCTTTGAGCTTCTTATTTGTATTTTTCATTGAATTTTCTTGCAGTTTCTGGTGTAGACAGTGTAGGAGACCTTTCGGTAATGAAGTATAGGTAATTAAATGAGACCAAAGGAAGCAAGTATATAAATGTACTTGCGTGTTCTGTTTTTATTGTATGCTTGGCTTCCTCTTACTGATAATCATTTTTCCCTTTTCATACTGACAGGTGAGCACAGTTTTAGCTGATGAATTATGAGAGGAATTAACTTTTTGTTTTTAGGAAGTGACCTACTGTTGAATTTTCCTCTGAATACTGTTGGAGCATAAACGTTCTATGCTAGATGCTGTCACAAACTTTCTCAGCGTTCCTGGGATTTTGCTGCCCGCTGGGTCATTTCTCTGGCTGTATTCCTCGTGGCAGGACGCTTCTTTCCTAATGGACTCCGAGTGCAGCGACACACCTTCTCCCGCCTCGGATGTTTGGGAGCTGAGCGCTCGAAGTATTTCGGTTTGAAGTGCCCTTTGACATTCGCCTTCGGATGGCCAGTAATTGAAACCCAGCTGAAAACAGGGTAACAGAAATAGATATTTATCTCCAGCCTTTGCAGTTGGATGTGCTTGGTAAATAAGCTGAGCAGAGGAAGGAAGGAACACAGTAATTCCTCAAATACGTAGGAAAAACGTGCAGACTTTAAAGGCAAGTTGTCATCTTGGGTACCCCACGAGGTTACATTCGCATTTGGTTCCCCCCAGAAAAACTTACGTACAACTTACTCAGAAGGTTTCTGACACTCCTCTAACAACGCTAAGGATCACTTTATTTCTTTGGAAGTGTCGCTGTCATCGTCTGGATCTTAATGTCTACTTAAATCCTTGGCTCAGGGAATATTTAATGCTCTTTCTGCTGCTTCGTGGCACAGTGCGCATGGTGTGAGGTATCTCCATTCACTTATCTTTTCTTTTTATCATGGATATAATAACAACTACTCTGACACAAGCAACTTAATGAGGAAATGCAGAGAGCTCGGTGTTAAAATTCACATGACACCAGATACCACCTAATTGGCACCAGTCAATATGCTAGTTAAGTTTGGGGTGAAAATCTGAGAATATTATGCAGTCGACAATAATAATGACGATGTGACCTTCATATATTGCAGGGCATGTCTGAGGAGAATGTTTTTATTACGATTGACAAAAATATCAGGCGTGCTTTTTTAATCAGTGCAGTTATTGTTCTTAAATCGTGCAATAACAGTTCAGCCTGCCTTCGTACCCGAAAACATTCGGCTCTAGTTATTTGAGCACACTGTTACGTCTGTAAACGAGAGCTGAATATTAACCCTATCTCAGCGTGGCGTGCTCCTTATGCTTTTGCTAGAACCTGATGGTTTTGTGAAATATCCCCGTGTTTTACGGCACACTCTGAAGCCGGCTCCACAGGCGCAGCTGCCTCTGAGGGAATACCGTGGGCATGCGACACACGGGGCATGTGCTTGCTTAGACGCCTCAGCTGAAAGTGTGAGTAACGATTGCATTCACTAGGTGCTTTTAATTGGCAGACCTTACGATGCGAAGCTTTGTCTCTAAGAAACAGTATTAATTGATGATGGAAATGTGTTTTTTTCAGAGCAGCTTACTAGGTGAGGCATCCGAGTTAGCAATATGAAGCGGTAAGCAAGAAGAATTTATGTAGCCAAATAAATGAAGTGCGTTGTTTGGTTATGGTGGCCGTCGAGTCAAAGAATTTCAGTACACGAACATGTGCAGATACCCTTTATTTTTTTTATGCACTTTTATCCACTTTGATGCTAAAATCTCAGTGACATCAGTGGGCGCCAAGGGCTGCCAGAATCTTGCAGGTTTACACTCGGTAAGTTGTTTTCGGTTAAATGGAAGAGCTCCATCTAGTTCACGCTCTGTCATTTGAGAGTTTATTTCCCCTAGTAAATCGTGAAGTAGTATTTACTTGTCTGGCTTTTTTTCATCTTGTTTAATTTACCGGCTGTCCATCAGGTGGAAGATTTCTAGCATGTTTGTCATGCGCTGTATGGGTTGGCAGTTGAGATTGCCTTGCCCAGGTGATCCCCGCCGGCTCGCTCTAGTATGATATCAGTTAAACAATCAATGAAGATGTTTAGTGTGTGTAATATATATGTATAAAATATATGATATATAAACGGTATCAGTTACATATATGAGAGAGATATATATGATATCAGTTCAGAAGCTGTGGTATAGCAATTAATAGCAAAGAAATGTCAAGTGTTTATACTTTATATTCAAGGTCGGAGATGAAGTGCGTGGTTATATCCGTGTTATTCCTGAAGAGTCGACACAGGATGAATTTAGCATTTCACAGAAGACTCTCAGGCCCCTTCCAGGTTTCTAGCTATGCTGGCTAATCCTGTAATACAGATTGAAGTAGTACAGAATAGCCTTTTAAAGCAGTGCACCAGAGACACACGTCTTGTGCCAAATGACCAATAGTCCTTTGATTTTTATCCCTCCCCCCGCCCCCGATCATATTTCCATGTTTTTTCTAAACCAGGCTTAGTTCAGTTTGTGTTTCAGATCGTCTCCCTGCGTGCTGTGTGTAATACAGCAATTGGTGAGCCCATGATTAAGTTACGGCCCAAGCTGATGGGCATGAAGAAGCTGTAACTGAATATGTCTGTGCTTGTGTTTCAAACCTGCTGCAACTGAATTTGAAAATACTAACATCAAACCTCGGTGGAAGAGTTCAAGTTTACAAAAGAACTTTGCACTTATCTTGCTAATTTTTTAAATTTTTTTTTTAATATTTTGAATTTCTGAAATTTAAAATTAACTTGGTTTTTTTTTTAATTAGCAATGAAGTAAACACGGAAGAGGGTCAAACTGACAAATTTTCTCGGGCAGGTGGCGCAGGTTTTGAGGCCTGCTGGGGAATTACGATGGTTGTTGCCAAGCGGTGACTAGCTGAAGAACTATACCTCTGGGCAGCAGGCTGCAGACTTCTTAAAAGAGTATAAAATCCCAACTGTTAACATATGTAGAATTGGTGCAGTTGTTCTTACGGTTTAAGTTGACTGAAAATATTGGGAAGTAGGAGTTCTAGAAAAAGTAATGAAGTTTCATGTTTTTTCCTCCAGATTTAAAAAGCATTTTACAAACTTGACATGCTGACTATTTTAAAGATGGGGTTTACTTTGTATATTTTATTTTAAATCTATTGTTATAGTTTCTCTAAACATACACACCTAACTATCTAGATGCTTTACGGGAAGGACTAAGCTTTGCAACTTTCTTTTACCATCTGATGCTAAATTATTGACTCTCAGAGTTGTCATCCGTAGCAACTTCTTCTGAACTTGTTCCTTCCTTAGTATTCTCGGAACTAACCTTACCACGCAATTATTGTGACACGTGATAATTTTATGTAAAAGTTGAAGCACTGTATTTCAATTGTAGCATATTTTTTGCATCCCAAACAGTTGTATTTTCCAAAATCTGTATTTTGGAAAATTTGTGATGCTTATCGTAGTTGCGTCGTAGTAAATCTTGCAATTTAATGTTCACGTACTTTATTTAAAAGCATACAATTATTGTAGCGAACTGAGTTACGCTGTACATCTCTGCGGGCTTCAAAAAGTCTTGGAAGCTTTTCGCAAAGAATATAGTATTAAAAATGAATGAAAAAATGAAAACTGCTAGCTTTTTATGTGTTTTGTGTATCTTTTAAATATGAAAAAAATACGTGACTAACATCCCTAACAGAGGGGAAAATGTACAGAAGAGCTCCCTTCTAATTAATTGATATTTAAACATGCTTAAGCTGTGTGTTACTTACCTTCAGAAGTTACTACTCTGGCTTAATTATTTCAAACATATTGCAGGATAGTGTTCATTTTTCTGATAAATTGAAACTTTTTTTTTTTCAACATATGAAGTCAGATTTGCAGTGTAGAAGCCAAGTACTTGGATTTCTCTGAGCAAGTATATTTGCTATATGTTTCTGTATTTATTTTTTTTCATAATTCTGCCTGTAGAGGCTGACATTTTGCATTGCGACTGTTTTTTCCCTTTATTATAGGGAGAATTGCTAGAGCAGCAGAACTCTGTGTGTTTGCCGTGATCTCTCCTACCGAATCGGTGCCTATTTTATCATTATTTGACTTTGGAAATCTCTTTTACTTGCAGAGAATGTAAAAGTAAATAATGTGCCTTTATATTTAGTTTTACACGATATATTTCTCTGTCAATGTCCTTGTATTTCCTTTTTTTCTTATTATAACATTTAAGCATTGCTGACAGCTGTGTCCAGGATATTTTGATGTTTCCTTGACATTCATACCCAATAAAATTTTTGCTGTTTTTTTATTCTTGCAGTCAGTGTTTCTCTGATTTAGATTCCCTTTCGATTCATGAAAAGGCCCTGTACGAATGCTGCTTATATTTTCTGCAAAAAATGATGTCTCCGAGCAGTCCGGTTACGGTTACTGCTTGTTTTCGCCTTTTTTTTTTTTTTTTTTCTTTTTTGATGTTTTTCTTTACACCTCCGGTCTGTGTTGGTGCATCACCAGCCAGTTTGTGTGTGAAACCTGGTACTCTGTTCCTCTTGGAGCAGGGCTTTGGCGTCCCTCCCCTAGCATCCCTTCTGCTGGAAGGGATACCCATGTCACAAATACAGATTTCCTTGGGTTTAACACACAAAATTAGGTGGATAACGACCATGTGTCCCTCCCTCCCCTGTTTCTTGAAGTTGTCCTAATTTTATTGTTGCAGTTGAACAACTATAATTTCTACAGCACTTCTTGCATTCAAATTCATGGCTGTTTGTCGATGACCTCTCTGTTGACATTAATTGTGCTTACTGAAGTCTTTACTGATTATGCCTAAAACAGTTGGCTGGATGAAGTGAATTGCCAAAAAAATAATGCTCGTTAATTGAGGACAATTACTTGATATTAAGTTGTCAAGATCTGTCAGGAGAGCTGGAGACTTAATCTATCTTTTACTATTTGATATGATTTAATAGTTTGCTTTGCAAATATACGTGAAATAGGTCGGTCTGTCTCGCTTCCCCCCCGGATTGGTGTGAGGTTGGCTTTAAGGAGCTGGTTTGGAATGTTTCGGACCCAGAGCTGGCTGCCAGGTGTCCCTCCGCTCTAAGGCTGCGTGCTATACCTAAAACTTGGCTAATATTATAAAATTGTATTGGCTGCTATTGGCTAATACTATAAAATTGTATTGTGTTGGCTGCTTCTCTACCTCTCCAGAAAACCTTAGTATTCTTAGCAGCCATAGAAATGATGTTGCAGAAAGGATAAATGCGCTGGAAGTTGAAACTACAAGATTACAGTAGCCCATAGCCGGCTATTTTTATGATCTTCAAATTACGTATTTTATTGTCTGAGTTACCTGTGTGTGTTTTACATTGCCTGACACTAGACATTTTAACACACCTGAAGACCTTCAGGTGTTCCCAGTATAAATAATGTATGCATTTCCCCCCAGCTCTCTCATATGTATTATATAAAACAAGTACTACATTGCTTAATGTTAATGAAAATGCAACAGAAATAGTACTATAAAGTGGTGTTTGGAACAAATATTATACACGTGTGCTACATGGAGAAAAAAAAAAAAAAAAAGACCAGCTTAAGTAAAATGATGGAGCTTCATGCATGTAGTAGTATTTTATTTCCAGAAGTGTTGTTAAGGCTTGGTGGTGGAGAAGTTGAGCCCTTCAGCCTGCTGCTCTCCCCGAAGGTTAAAAAAAAAATCAAACGGCCGGGAGAGGGGGAGCCAACAGATGGTACACCTTGGACCTACATGTTCAGGGTGTCTTCAGGTTAATGAATAATCAGCCCAAGAGACAGATTAGCCCTGCTGGGAAAATAATAACTGTTGGTCGCGAGTTATGGGAAGCTGCTGTGGCATGGAATTGCGGTGGGAGCTGGCACTCCATCGAGCCGTCTGCCTGGTGCACTAGGCATCATTAAAGCAGGGAACAGATAGGATTTAAGGCGGCGCTAGAGGTTCAGGTTGTCCTTATCTTGATGAATGTTGTAACGCGGTTTATTGCCTGATAATTATAGGTGATGGCACGAGTGTTTCCTGTTCTTCCCAATAAATCGGCAGCTTGATTTTTCTGATGGAACGGTGCCCGTGGTAGTCCATCAAAGAAGTGGTTGGATGCAGTAGCCTAATTCAGTATTACAAACAGGTTGAATGTAAAATCTTAATGGATCTAAATAAAGGAGTATTACTTGAAGAGCACATCCGATTATGTAATTTTTTGCTTCTGTAAAGCAAATACACTGAATTATGTTAATCATCATACTAAAAGCAACTCTTTTGCTTTCCTTTGTTGCAGATCACCAGAAACTGGAAAGAGAAGCTAGAATCTGTCGCCTCTTGAAGCATCCCAATATTGGTAGGAACATTTAATTGCTTTATGTGGTAGATACCAGTATAGAAAATTGGGGGAAAATACAAAATAACAGACACAAATAGCAGCTCGGAGAAGTCAAGGGGAGATACCTCCAGGCAAGACTATTTCTTTATAATGTGGTGCTCCTTTCTAGTTCTGCTGTGGGATGTAATATCCCGATAGATCTCCTAAAGCAACACGTACTGTTCTCATCTCCTTTGAGCTATTGCCCTGCCATCAATGAGCTGTCTGCACCAGGTGTTTGGGGTTTTTTTGAGCAATGTGTAGGAGGAGTTATTTCCAGTACTGCTCATGACTTTTTGAGACCCGCAGAAGAATTTCATCTAACAGCATATGTTGCAAAATGAGACGGACCAATGTCGATGGAGTTAGTGTTGTTTTTACTGAGACGCTTATTTTATCCTGGTTTATTTTGTGTTTGAGATTCTGTTCTTCTGTAGAAAAGATAGGTAGACGCAGAAAGCTCTGCTACTTTTGTTTCCAGAACTGTATGATTTCTACTCAAGCATTCATGGAAAGCAAAAATAGGTGTCTGGGGAGGTGGGGTGGGGTCTGTTTCCTTGCTTTAGAAACAGTCGAAGCAGAGAAGTACCTTGATCTGTAAGGAGTTGTATCTGGGTTTTTTGGACACTGAATTGTATGCCAAGGGTATCTCTCACAAGAATATTTACTGTACCTGAAACTTCTCCGGAATGGGAAGGGGATTCCTGTCCATCTCGTTCCTCTTTCCCCATGTACATTCTTAAAAGTCAGAAAAGCTGGTAATATCACTATATGTTTTAAATAAACGCCTATGCTTGGTACTCCAAAAGCACTTGGCAGTCTGCTTGCTCTTCCTTCTGGTTATTTTTTTCTCCTTTTAATTTTTAACTAGCAGATGTTGGTATTTGTGACATTTTCTGGCTAATATAACTGTTTCATGCCTGGGAAAGAATCAGCTCCTTCCTTTTAATAATAATCATAAATTGAAAACAAACGTACCACAGTTCAAAATGAAGTGTGGAATCTCTGAAAAAGCTCTCTCAGGCAGTCTCAAAAGCTTAAGAGGTTTCACATGCAAATTTGGTTAAAGAGGAAGAATAGTGTTATCTGTGTTATTTTATCCCGGCCGAAATTTTTGCATTGTAAAGTGATGCAAGACAAGGGAACGTCGAACTCGTTGTGGGGAGGGGGAGCAGCTCTTCTGCAGCTATGGAAAGCAGTGGTTGCACGTCTGGTGCTACTCTGACTCTCGAGTCCTTTACCTGTGCTTTGCTGTGACCAGAATATATTTATGACTTTGAACAAGCCGGGGAAGATGAACAGAAAACGGTAATAAACTGATGAAGTGGAAGAGCTGAAGCGGACAGAAGAACTCAGTTGAAACAAACGTCTAAATTGATTTCATGCGATGGCATGTCTTCGGTTTGTTGGGTAGCTTGGACCGATACGAGGATGTTGTCAAGGTCCTCTGTGGCAGGCCAGCTATTCCACGTGCAGCGTTTATATTTGTGAACGTATGAGTTGAAATGCAAACAGGCGACAGCAGCTTTGGTGACAGGCAGGTAGGGTTCGGTCAGTCAGCACACATGCCATGCATGGCTCCTCGCACCAAGGTGCGCAGTTGAGTCAAAGGGTTATAGACAAATTTTTCTGCTGTTTCAGAAAAGATGCCACCTTCTAGATCTTGCCTGAGAGAGGATTTTAATGAACTAACAAGCCAGGGTTTGGCAGCAGGCGTTATATTCTGTCATCGTTCAGTTTCTACTGCCAGCTCTTCTGCCAGCCCGAAAAAAAAATGTTCCAATTAGTGCGGTTACAATAGCTCCTTGTTTGCATAATTGCTGGAATGAAGGCCACTTTGTATCTGGTTTTGTTCTTGAAGGAAGATCATAAATGCAGTCTGAAAACAAGAAAAGGGTTTTGTGAACTTAGAAAGGTAACTCTTTTCAAAAGGAATAATTCCAGGCCCCTGAAGTCCTATCAGGTAAGCTATGGGGACGAAGAGGTTGATGTATCTGAAGGAGGCCTACAGGAAAGCTGGAGAGGGGCTTTTTACAAGGGCATGTGGTGATAGGATGAGGGGTAATGGCTTCAAACTGGAAGAGGGTAGATTTAGATTAGATATCAGGAAGAAATTCTTTCCTGTGAGGGTGGTGAGCCCCTGGCCCAGGTTGCCCAGAGTAGCTGTGGCTGCCCCATCCCTGGAGGGGTTCAAGGCCAGGTTGGACGGGCTTTGAGCAACCCGGTCTAGTTGAAGATGTCCCTGCCCGTGGCAGGGGGGTTGGAACTGGATGGTCTTTAAGGTCCCTTCCAACCCAACCCATTCTATGATTCTATGTTTACATGCCGCCTGGTCTCCACTTCAGCCAGGTGCCAACCTTCGCCTTCCCGCTGGAGGAGGCCACATGCCGCCGGCTGCAGCCCAGCTCCGACAGGGCTCTGCTCTGCCCCCTTCTCCTGCAGCCATCCCCTCAGCCAGCTAAGTGCCAGCCCTAAAATCATTCTGGGGGCATGCTCCCTGCACCTGATGAAGTCCCTTATTCTTGGGTCACTGTCACATCCCTTTTTTTAAAAAGTCATCTCTACTGGGTAATTCTACACCACCCTAGAAAGCACTAATAGTGAAAAAGGAAGTATACCAGAGTAAGGAACAGCAGAGATCAGTGTGTTTTATATGTCTCAAAATGGTAAAGATTAACCCTTGTAAACAAATTTTACTTGCACTATGTGTATGCCAAAGAGTACACGCGTTTAAAAATATTAACAAGTCCATGAATAGAGAACACGTGATTTTCTCTTCATCTCTATTTTCTCCTGAATTTACTGCTACGGATTCATTTCTAATAGCCCAGAAAATAAAAAATTTCTTGGAAAGGAACCTGTCTTGTTAACAATAAGTACTTTAATTTAAGAAAATTGAGGAAAAAAATATAAAAAATATTTTTTTCAAGTGCAATCTGTATAGGAAAGCAGAGATCTAGTTTAATTGATTGGGCACTTTCTCAAAGATGATCTCAGTGGTTTTCTTTATTTTCCTCCAGTGTAGGTTTTTTTTTAGTTACTTGCCTCTTTGAATTACAAATTTGTTGCAGGGCAGCAGATTGCTGAAGTTAGAATTCAGTAATCCTTTCTTTTTTCTTTTAGGCTTATTCTTCTTTATTCTTCCAAATTAGCTGGATTGAATCTCCTTTCTAAAAGTGACTTAGTGTAAAGGTCTCGGTTTCAGGTTAACTTTATTTCTAAAATAATACATAATATAATGGTACTGCTTTTTAGAGAGTTGTATGGTCTCTTCGGTTCATTATCTTTCAAGACTTCAGACTGTACCAGGTACTTGAGGGTGAAACCCCCTTTTTGGTTACCTTTTTCGTACTTTCCCTCCAGTCAGGGTAAAGCAGCACAGCTGTGGTGAGTCACATTTTTAGATTTCAGCCTGAGTAAACACATTGTAGTTTTCATATGAGCAAGAGGTTTTTTTTTTCTTTAGAGAAACGGAGTTAAAAAAACATGCTAAACCACTGGAAATATTTTCCAATTATCTTTCCAGAGAAAACAGAGAATTATCAAAAACATCTACAGATCACTGGTTTTGTACTTCCAAGGTAGGTGTCCAATTAGTGCCTAACTAGAAAAATATTTAGTATTTAGTCATTTCATGAGGATAAGAAAGAATTTAGAACTAAACTTTTTAACAATCAGTATACCTGTTTTTAGCTTCCCAACAATACCATTTTTACATCCATGGTTTTATTTATATTTTATATATCATGGTTTTATTTAATGAGTGTCGTTATGCAGTTAGGAAAACTTAGGATGACATTTAGAAAATACTTTCAATTTTACTCATATATTCACATGTACTAAACTTCAGAAGTTCCTCTGGTATTGGCAGAGGAGTCTTAAAATTGGACATAAGTGTTTTCATATTTTTTTTAGTGTAGAATTTGAACAAAAGATGTGGAAACGCACAGCGTATAGGAAAAAATAGGAGACTAAATCAGAATGCTTTCTGCAAAAGGATAAAACTCTGAAATCTGGGAATGAAGGAGACACATGAAAATATTTTCATTTCAGTTCTTGATTTGAGTCTTCTCCAGTAATCACTGTAAACTGTTAAACACAAAGAATCCTGAGAGGAAAAAAACATATTTTCTGCTGCCTTTCTGGAAGTATTCATGACATCAGATTATTATTTCAGGAATGAACATACCTACTGAACACTCGCAAATAAAGCATTTGAGTATGCATAGAGGGAAATTGATTCTTCATCCAAATTACCTGTGAGGCATTTCTACTGAAAGAATGATTTTGAACTAGGGTAAGATACCAAGTTCTGAATTCATGGGTGAAAATTTAAATTGCTGATGAACATTCTCACTAGACAGGTGTCAGGAAGGGAAGCTAACTAAATCAAAACCCGGCTCTCGGGCACTTCCACATCCTTACGAATTGAAGAAATCCGTGATAACTCACAGATGTTGTATTGCTTGATACGGATACATACATTTATGCATAGCTAAGCCTGTAGAAGCATATGGTCATTTGAAAAATGCTTTTTAGATGCAGCAGTTTTATTTTTTGTAGAAACAGATCTTGCCAAGTGCACTTGATACCCTTTTAATGAAGTCATGAATCTAGCTACTAGCGTCAACTGCCTTCTGTAAGGCATTTGTTCTACCGCTGTATTATGTGCTCATTTTTTAATTAGGGAAAACCAGCATGTCCTTTATTAGCGATATTAGGAAAACAGATAACCACAATAAAAACGTGAGATGGTAGTTCTCATGTGTCGGGATTATGTGTGGTGGAGTTCTAAAGAAGTCTCATTGAGTAGTATTATCAACAGATTTAAAGAAAAAAATTGAAGTGATATCAATTTGATATGGTGGGACTAAGGAGTGTTTACGGCCGAGAGATGGGAGCTCACATATCTAAGAACAAAGAATGTGTGTCAGTCTTAAAAGAGGAGTGCCTGCATCTTGGAAAAGAGTGATTTTGAAAAGCCTGTGATGACAGGAAATAACTGCTTCAACACAAATCTCGTTGGGATGCCGGAACACCCAGGGGAAATACCATTCTCAGCTGCATGGAAGTAACAATCAGAACGAGGAAAATAGTGTTTATTTTGTGTCCGCCAACAGAAGTCACTTCTGGAGTGCTGTGCTGAGCTTTGGCAGCGACATGTCAATAAGCGTGATCCTAGGTAAAGGGGGTGATTTGAGGAGGTCTACCAGGATAACCAGAAAATGTTATTTATCAAGAAAAAGGCAAAAAAACCCATGACACTAGTGATGAGGTTAAACGTAGGAGTTAGGTTTTTGGCAATGACAGTATGAGACTGACTTAGAGGTATGATGTTTTCTGACTTAAAGTGTGGATTTATTTTTTTTTTAAGCTTTATCCTAAGAACTGTCTGTTACTGAAGACGTATGAACTCGTCATATTCAGAATTATGTACAGGCCATTCTTTTTGGAAAGCTAAATATTGCTGAAGAAAGACTTGAACGGTAATGATTCTGTTCCTGTAGCGCTTAGGAGGCTGGACAGTCCTGACTGGTTATGTTTATATCCAGGACAGAAGCGTCAGGGAAATCTTCCTTGAAGAAGGTGTTTTCATTTCATGTAGAAGTGTTGCTCCAGGATATCTCAGAAAGCTGAATATAGCTAATTTGTTTTTCAATATCTCTTTATTTTATTCTTTTTGTTTAACATGAAGAAATCCATGATTTCTTCTTCTCCATCCAGTTACGTAGTCATGATGCCTAATGAATGGTGTAGGAAAAATGCCTAAAAGGAAAGCGGATTAGAAATAGTATTTCCTCCTCTCCTTTTTCAGATCTCCGTTTCCCACTTAAGTAATGTATATGTGAAGGTTTGTTTAAAAAATACAGGATGTCCTCATCCTTTTCACCTGCGATTATCCTTAGTAGTAGTTGGTGCTTATGTTGTGATTTCTGCCTCTTCACACCTCAGTTCTTTGTATCAAAGTAATTGCAGTGGAAAGCGAGCCCTGCTGAATTTTGTGTTCAAAAGAAAAACATATATTCATTTTGGCTTGTATGTTTATTCTTCGGATAAACATAAAATTACAAACAATGGCTACTTGAGCATGTAACCTTTTTTTTATTTATGGGAGGGAGGAGTTTCACCTCTATTATTTATTTGTAGAAAACTGCTTACTCAGGAATACTTGAGAAGTATGTAAACATCCTTGTCTGCGGTGATACTAAAATTCTGTTTCCTTCATGGCCTCAGGATATTAAGAGGAGAAAAAAAAAAACCCTAACAAAGAAGCGAAAATAAAAAGATGGGATATCCTCCTTTGTTTAAGAGTACCCTATTGAGGCGTACTTGCTCAGGACTCTGTGCGTTGTCAGTCCAGACTTCTGCAATCTCAGTGAGAATTAAAATGATGCAAGATCCATTAGCTGAACTTGAGGGAGAACTTTGTGGGGGCTTGGAGTCCTTTCTTCCTGATCAGTCTTTGGCAATACTGGTATTTTCCCCTTTCCCAGCATTTCTTGAGTAATCTGGCCTGCTGCCTCTGTTACATGGTGGTAGGAAATTCCTAGGCAAAGAGAGCTCCAGCAGCTTGTGCTGGGCTGCGTTAGTTCCTACATCAGTCTGATTTTCATTGCTGCATTTCTCAGGTTCTTACCCCGATGAGATGACTGTAACATCATCAGTGTGTCCTCTTTTTCACTTATTACAGCTTGCGAACACAATAGAGTTTGGAATGAAAGATGTAAATGTAGGTTAAGCCTTACTGTTTGGAGAACCTAGTGCTTTTTCTTTGTAGGATTACACATCAAGTTATATTAAAAGCTTAGCTCCTCCACTGAACAAATACCCACAAAGGATTGGTCATGTTGTGTAACTATTACTTTTACAGCTGTTAACGTCTAGTCATGTTTCTGATTTTTTCATTTAGAAATTTGGGAAGAAAATTTGTAAGGAGAATAATCATCTCTTCACCAAGAAGTCCACTGTCATTGTCCCTTTTTTCTGGCCTTTATCTTCTTTTGGTAAACTTTGATTTCTTGGTCCTCTTTTAACTTCACATAATGTTGTAATGTAGCACTCTGATTTCTAGTCCAGCAATCCACATATTTTTGAGGTGTAACACTGTTACACCATCTTGTAATTACTTTTGATGTTGATTTAGAGCCCGCTTTGGTAATCTTGGTTTATGAGGTCCCCAACGGATGATAAAAACTGCATTAGCCTGATGATGCAAGTCTGGAAAACTGCTGATTGAAACCTGGTAAAAATGCGGAGTTTTTTTCTGGGTTGAGTTTGCTCTTGCAGGGTTTGTGCTGAGTTTGGCTAGTGTTTTCCTAAATCAGAGTTCCACTGTCTCGCTCTGTAGGTACTGGAAGGGCTCCTGCTGGCTTTACATTCCCACTTGTCAAAAGCTGTACGCAGCAAAATGGTACGTGCAGTGTCGTAGGATACCATAAATAACCAAAATCTGCTGGTTTTCACGTGGCAGCGCTAACACGACTGGCTTCATTACGGCACGTCATCCCCTGCCTGCTCCTGTCTCCTCCTTTGCTTTATAGACAGTGTATAAGATACGGCGAGCAGACAGGATCCATTAGCCGACGGCATCAGGCCCAAGTCGGAGTCTTCATCCCTTCCTGAAAGGCCGCAGCAGATTTTACTGACATGTGGCAGCCCTTCAGGTGATAGAGTGAAGTCCTTTTGGCAGCAGGACAGGTTGTCCCTGAATGGCTTTGTAAGGCAGGATATTTCGAGGTAAGCAGGACTGCCAAAGCAGAATGGCAGCTCTAATAGTCCTGAGCCGGTTGTGTGCAGATCTGCTGGCCAAGCCTCCCGTGGAGCTGTGGCGTTGCCGGCCAGCATGAGCGACCGTGATTTGGAGGGCAGAAAAGTCTTTCTTCTATGCAGAACCATAGCTGGACCAGCATAGGGGAGTGCAGAGCAGCATCTTACCAAGGAATGGTGGCTTTGCACCAGGTCAAGAGGCAGGTTGCATATAGGACAGTCTGGGACACCAGGAAAAAAAGAGACAAATCACTAAACTGATTCCGTAAATGTGTTGGTGTCTGCTTGCGATCTGCTCTGGTTGGCATCCTTTGAGCTTGAGAACTTCTCAGAAATCGCTGAGGCAATTGGTATCACCCAAACGTGGCCCTGCTCCTCGTCAAACTCGTCCTGCTTGCGTTCAGCTTACTCGCTCAAGAGCGCACCCGTACGCCTGGAGGAAAGGAGGAAAACCCTGCATTTTAGGGCTTTCTCACGTCTCCCCACCGTAACACAAAACAGGAGCATAAAAGCTGCTAAATCCTTCATGTGGGAGGAAGAATAAGAAACTTCGTATTCTCTTGTCCTTTTTGGACAGAAGGTGATTAAGGATATGCAGGTTTTCTGTGTCCTTTATGCAAGACATCGTGTCCTTTATGTTTTATATTCACTGAGTTTGCGCGTGGGACTTCACAAAAATTCACAAGAATCTGGAGAGAAACACTATTAGTATACAGCAAATATGGATTTGATAAATCCTGTCTGAATTTCTTTTGACTTAGTGTGGCAAAGTCAAAAGAGTAGCTCGGCTGGCATTAGTTAAGTTAATGTATAAAGCAAATATGGAATAAAAATCAGGCCTATTCAGGCTTGGTGGACGTAGTTCTTTAGCACAGTATTTTTTCTGAGCTTAATTTCAAGGTTCACTCTTTACATGAAAAATATATTAATACAGACTTAAAAGGTAATAATGCAGTTCTTCCCTGATGCAGTGGAAATCAAACAAATCCTCAGCTATATAAATTTATGCTCAATAAACATGGTCCTCAGAAATATATTAACTATGTATATGAAATATATATAGTTTTTATATATATATAAAGCTTTTGTTTACCTCATAGGAAAAATGGAAATCCGTGGGACTGATGCATGTAGATGATCTTACTTCCTTTAATTACTTTTATTGCTTAGACGAGCTGATCATTTTAAGAATTCAGATCTCATCCGTTCTATTGAATTAATTAAATTTGTAATTTCCATGATGAATAAGGTGAACCATAGTCCTTGAAAGAATTAAAACAAAACATCAAGGAACCAAATAAACCAGTGATATAACATGATTTTATACTTAAAGTAAAAGCCAATCGAATGAGGACTGTAAAATAACATTCAGTGTTTAAACTTGGCTGCAGCTGAATAGTGAAGTGCAACAACAGAAAAGAGAAGCTGGTTTCATAGTAGCTATTTGTAAAATTAAATGTACCGTCATGAGACTGAACCAGGCAAGAAAACGCGAGGAGAGCACCACGGGCTTTGTTGCGACTGGCTTTTCTGCAGTCTTTCTCATTCTCAGTTTTCGTCATTACTGTGCATTTCATTTCTTCTAATTGGTGAAGTTGTGAACACACGGTTGATCTTTAGGATGAAGAGACTGAAAGTTTTCACTTCTGATGGTGTAAGAATTTGGTCGCGAAAGGGCTTTCTGTAGAGCTATCGGCAGCCCTAACAGTGAGCGAAATCCAAAAAAAAAAAAAAAATTACCACGGTTAAAATACTCTTAAGTTGTTTAGTGCTCATCAACATGTCAGTAATTTTCAACATGTAAGGTATGAAGTGTCAGATAATGTGGGCTGTCTGAGTGCGAAAGCAAAGAAGTGTGAAGGCAGCTTTATTAGGTGTTAAAGCTCTCTGTTTCGGTTATAGCACAATCCTGTTATTCTGGTAAGAGCGGCACTGAATCTTTCCGTTTTACTCTTCTGGGTTACTGTGGAGCGTAAAAATATCTTTTAGTATAGACAATGACACTACTCCTTGCCACACTAGGTTGATTTTCTTTCCTTCTAGTGGAGGGTGAGATTATTGTAGCTCAAACGAAGCGTTGCTGGTTGTAATATCCCTGATAACTGTAGCAACACCCGTAATATACCAAGGAAATGAGGTTTCACTACGATTTGCCACAAATTTTGTCATTTTTTGCCCCAGAAAGTATAGGCATAATTTGCAGCAAAATAGGTAATGATAAAGTATACATCAAGTGTGAACCAGACCTTGAAGGATTTTCCTTGCCTGCTTATGGCTGGTTTTGTACGTTTTCTTAAATGCACAAAAATTCGATTTGTAGCGTGTCCAGATTCTTCTAAACATTTTTTCTTCCCATAAAGTCAGTTAGGCTTGTGCAGCCAGTCATTTTAAATGTAAGATCAAGTAATCCACAGAAACGGGAAGTGGGATTTAAGCATCTGTCTTGAGGAACCTGCTGAAGGGGGGGAGTATGAGGATGTATTTTGTTTTCTAGCTCTGCTTTACTTTCTCTATATGCTTTCTGGAAGGAAGAGTTCATAATTGCATTGCTGACTTCAAGAACCGTATAAATAAGCTAGACGAAAATGAATTGCTCTCTCTTACACACACAAGATGAATCTTTGAGAACTTACTTCTTTTTATTTTTTTGTTTGAAAGCTTTGTTTATTATGACTCTGCAACCACGTGTTATGCATACGGATAGACATCATGACTCCCAGCTAAACCACAAATATGTAATTTTCCTCTGGACCCTTTCCTCCAAAAACATAGACCTCTACTACTTAAGCTAAAGTAAGCTTTTTCGCTCAGCACAGACATTTTTAGAGCATTTTTAGGGGATATTGTAAGTTCTGTTCCTTCGCTTTGTACAGACGCCGTTGTTGATGGTTTGATAGGTGAATTCTGCGCTGGTTCTTGGATCAATACCCAGATGCTGGAAAAAAATACCGTGAACCTCTTACTGTGAGTTGAGACGGGGAAAAAACCCAAACACAAACTTCAAAAAGGTTACGGTGTATTCAGTAGTGCAGATGGGTGTCACTGGATGGCATTAGTGCAACTAAAAAATGGTAAAATGGTTGTCAGGTGGTTTCCGTTCTAAACCCAGCTCCGGCCTTGACCTTTGTGGCTGTGGGCTGAACCTGCTCTGGTGGGACACTTTCGTCTCGGTCTGTTCCCTTTCCGTAGAGAAACCAGAGAATTATCATTTGGGCAGCATTCGTTTCCCAAGCAGCCTGAATCTCCTAAATTTGGAGTGTTTGGCATCCTACCCCGAGGAGGGTGGGCTGTCACCAGCAGGGAGGCTGGGGGACGAATCGGTACGTGCCTGCTTCTGGAGAAGGTCTCTCCAAGGAGAAGGTGTTTGGCTGTTTGTACCACCTCAGAGCTGAGTCCCAGCCTTACCCCTCCTCTCTGCTGTCCCAACTTCAGTTCTCCGTCACATGCAGAAAAAGATAAATTCAAAGATAGGGGCAGAGAGAGGGAAGGGAGGAAGGGTGGCACCACTGGTGGGCAGGAGGAAGAACTTGAGTGAGGGAATGGAGATCTGAGCTGGGAGTGGTGAGAGGCGAAAGGAAGGTCTCCTGACTTTGGACCATGGATCGTGTTTTGACTTAAGCAATCATAAATCAGGAGTGGCATTTTGGGAGCTCACTGTGGAGCTTAGGAATGTTTTTGCTCCTCTCCCAAAGACGATACAAACCCAGGAAGCTCATGAGGGGAGGCAGTCCTCAGGACTGCTCCCATCTGCCCAGACATCTTGCTTTACTTAACGTAGCCCACCCCCTGAAAAAAGCATCATAAATCATGGAATCATGCGGGTTGGAAGGGATCTCTGGAGGTTATCCAGTCCCAACCCCCTGCTCAAGCCGTGTCCAGTAAAATTAGGTTACTCTGGGCCTGTCCTGCTGAGTTTGGAGAATCTCCAGGGAAGGAGGTTGCACAGCCACGCTCGGCCCCGCTCCAGTGTTTCACCACCTTCCTGTCAACATAAATAAATAAATACACATGTCTCTATGCCTAGCTGGGATTTTCCATACTCCAACATGTCTCTATTGCCTCTGGTCTTGCCATTTGCAGCCCCGAGAAGACCGTCTCTGCCATCTCCACAGCCTCCCCACTGGTAGCTGGTGGCAGGAGCGAGACGTGTTCCAACCTTGTCTTCTTATGGCCGAGCCATCTCCTCCTTGTGCGCCGCCAGGGGCGTCGTGGTGGCTGTCTGCTGGAGAGAGCCTGGCAGAAATAATAGCTAGCAACAAATCAAGCTGTCCTAATAAATCCTTAGACTGGGCTGAAATAAAAAGTTAGTGTCACGGGTTGCTTCAAAGGCGCAAGATATGATGTAATTCAGGGTAGGGTCTGTTTTCGTGCTCGTAACTTTAGATCTGAGCGTTGCATTAGTCTGCTTTTAGGATGCTTTCCTAGGCAGAAGAAAACAGTTTAGGGCAGGGAGCACGGCGTTTGCGATGTTTTGTTCCCTAAAATCTTTCCTGCTGATCAGCAAACAGGGTACCGGGAGGAGAAGTGGATGTTCTTGATTAGAGCTGCCTCCCTGTTAGGATGTTTTTGTTCTTTTCTTAAAAATACATCAGCTTTCATGTTTAAATAATGTGACAAATTCTTAACGAAAGTGTAATTTCACTAAAACCTCAAAACAGGGCCTGACTTTTTGGAACGCAGTTTTTAATTGGTTGCAAGGTGTGCGTTTGGTAGCACATTTTATAGGCTGAGCTTGTCTGCGTCATGTCACGTGCAGAAATCCCTTTGCCTCTTGCTTTTTGCATTTCATATGCATCTCTTACATCTCTACCAACGGAATGCCCTTTCAGTTAGAGATTTTATAATATCTTGAGTATTATATATTGAGAACATCACATGGAAAATCTGGTTACTTACTAAAAATGCAAAAATTCACATAGAAGATAATGAAGAGAGCCCAATGAAACTGTGTGCTGCTGTGACACTGGGAGGCTGGCTGAACATCATCAGTCCGTGGCTCTTCTCTATGGAATGCACCTTACAAGTAGGGGCAGTACAAATTATCCCCGTGTCGTGTTCTGGAGAAGTCATGAGAGAGGAAAAACCATAAAACCGTAATGCAGTTTCTTTTCTTGCCCAGGTGGTGGTAACTGCAACTGCCTGCTGGAGACTGCTGGCCCGTACATCTCACAAAAATCACCCAAAACTCATCGATTTTGAATAGCTTCTCGTCCATGTCTGTGTTTTCCTAGGAGTTCTCTTGTAAACTACTTACCACAGCAAAATTTTTTTTTTTTTTTTTTTAGGATAGCCACAGATTTGTCCTTATCAGGACTCAGGACTGCCTGCTTAGCCTGGCGTGTCCGTAGCTCTGTGGGATGTCACCCTCCCCTGTCCCCCTGCCTGGCAGCAGTGTGGCACTGCCTGGTGACAGTCTGGCTCATCCTCCCCTTGTGCTCGAGGGTGAGGGGACAGAATCGATGCCTTCCAGGCCGACAGCCATCTCCTGACCATCCCCTGTCTTGTAACAAGTGTCTCAGGTGTCCTTTAAGATTTTCCTCGCTCCTCCAAAGGTTTGCCTTTAAAAAGTCCTAAATTAAACTTCTCGTTGTGATGGGAGGCTGTGGTGCCATGGCAGACCAAAGGATGCCACCTGGACTGGTCTCGGAGCCTAGCACAGAGTGAATGCTTTTACCCTGCGAATACCACTGATCTCCAGCATTTGAAATGGATAAATACCTTGTAATCGCTCGGTTCAGTCTGTTTTTTGCAGATTTCTGCTCTGAAGACTTTCTTACTCCTACAAAACTGCTGATCTGGGATTTTTTTCCAGTTGATAGGGGTTTAACGATACCTCTCTCCTCCCAGCCACCTTCCAAATTGGGAAGTTCTTTTTTTAGTGGCTTCACCAGAGTGTTAGTATTCTCATGGACTGCCCGTGGGAATGTGCTTCTAATTTTAGTTTGTCCTCTAGATGTCCGTCTCCCTTAAATGCGTCCAGCTTCTCGTTACAGCCACGCTGGGCCAAGCATGGCACTCTGCTCCTCATACTCGTCTATCGAAGATGGTTTTTGGTATTGTATTGCAATCAAATCCACAGCTTCTGCTCTTGCGCTGCACAGCAGTGAATAGCACTCGTGTATCAGCAATTGTATCCTCCAAGTAGTGCTTTTTTATTTAATTTATTTGTTGTGCATTTATTTACCACGTGACCTTGGGAGTTATTTGACTGCATTCCATCAATTTCTACTTGGTCTAATATCGGTGGTGTCACGTTATGTTGAGTTTGGCTGTGCAGTCTTGCTGGGAAAGAATCGGTTGATGATCTAAAGTCGTAATTGTGGCTGAATGGCTTGCAGCTATCTTCTGTAGGATACGTATTTTGGGAGTGTTAAGTAAGGGGAATATAGTAGTCCCTGTTTTTGAATACAGACTGGCTTCCAGCTCTGTGTTGCAGCTTCTTTGCCATCCAAGTTCATGTGGGTTTTCACTGAGCTAATTACAATCTCACAAATGGTCCCGCGAGACAGGACAAACTCTCTAATTTCCATTTATTGTCAGACTGTGATTAAAAGACAATGGCAGTTTCTCATCATAAGCCTCAAGTTTGTCATCTATTAAGTTAATACGCATTCCCTGCTTTTTGTAAAACAAACCCTTTCAATCATTTGGCATCATCGTTCGCTTGTAAACTTGCACGTTGGGAAAATGGTAGTAATTTGTAGTTGTCGGCAGTTCTGGTCGCATGACTTAGTGTGATAGTTAATTGATAGAGGGGGAAGCCACATTCACTCAGAAAATAATACAGATGGTTTTGAGCCCAGCCCAGTGGATAAAGATGGAGTGGGATTATTATGGAAACGCCCTGTCTTGGTGTAGCACTTCGAATCTCTCATTCTTACGCCCTGTTACGTTACTGAAAGCTTCCACTGCTTGTATGTTGTCTTGATTAATTGTAGAAGCGTTTGGTTATCTGGGTTACGGCAGATATTTTTTCACTACGTTTGATGCCATCTGGATGTGGGCAGCATCACACAGACAGCTAGAAATAAGAGACCAGTTCCATAACCTTGATTTTTTTTCTTCGAGACTTTTCCGACCGTCTGCCTCTTCAGATTTGTAGGGATTTCTTGGCATCTTCACTGCGACGTGTGGCATAGCGTAAAGGTGCTGAGGCTTGCTTTTTGGTTTTGCTGTTGTCAAAGAGCAGGTTAAAGAAGTCGTGCTGATAGAATTAAATGAACGGAGGTGCGCACGCCAGCTTGTTTAAACTCAGTTTGGATAGCTCTACACCGTGTTCCCATTTGCCATAAAGACATGCCCTAGGAAAATCTCGGCTCAATCATATTGCTCACATTCAGGATATTCAGGACCAATCTTTGTGAAGGAGGACACCAGGGACAGAGATGTGATTATAACTATGTTTTTCGTCTGTTGCATCCATTTTAGGTTGTTTTCCTTAAAGCTGGTAACACGGAATTTGGGGGCCTGCTCCTATGAAAGTGGCTTTAGTCTGTCTTGTTTTCATGCATAGATGTAAAAAAAAGCTAACAGATAAAAGCACAGAGAAGCCCATTTTACCGTGGTGCTGTGTAACGTAAGAAAATAATAGTTTCACTCTCCAAAATACAGAATGTGAAATGGTAATAGGGCAAAAAGATGCTTCCTTTTGCCTCGATTCGCTTGGAAGACGGTATTTTAATTCACATCTTGTGAACGAAAAGGTCGTCTTACAGAAAAGTTTCAACAGGTTTCATCGTCTGCAAAGAGAAAGTATAGCCATGCATAACTATGCGATGAACCGGTCCACAGAACTGAAAGATGGAGACAAGAGTAGGTGTGAACTGCAAAAAAAAAAAAAAAA
>VWZL01003735.1:740456-754284 GCA_013396915.1 Stercorarius parasiticus
AAAAAGGATTTAGCAAGATACACTAATAATTGCAAAACCTGGAAAGGTAGGAGTGTCCTTTGCTCATGTGAAAGGTGTAGGAACGGCTGCGTTGATCAGATGAAAAGCCGGTCTGGCTGGTGTCTGATGGCAGCTGTGGAGGCCTGGGAAAGACATGGAGATGCATGTAGCAGTATTTCACCTGGACGCTTCCCTGGTCTCCGACCATGGCAGCTCGAGAGCTTCCTAAGGAAAGGACAGCTCGGATGTGTTCTAGTAACGGCGTGGGTCTCTTCCACAAAGTTGGCTTTGTTGTCCTAGAACTAACTTTTTGGCTGGAGCAGGTCCGTGGCCTGCAGATGCTGCCATCGCTTCAGAATACAGCATTTTCTGATCTTGCGAATAATTTGGAGATAATGTTGACTTGGTATCTTAGCTTTTTTTTTTTCTACTTATGTTTTTGATTTGGGAAAATACCATTTTAATGTCCTATTCTGATACTTAGTATTGCAATCAAAAGTCAGATCAGCATGACAGTAACGATAATTTTGATGTATATATGTATATATTGAAAAACTACATGCAACCTATTTTAAGTGCAGTGGCTAACAGATATTAACATATATTTGAGGCCCGAGATTAGGAGGCACTTGGTACCCTCGTCCCCACAACAGTCGGGAGGAGCATTCTTCGCACATTGTGCTGTTACCTGCTTAACTTCTTAAATCTCAGAAATCATTTCCTCCCAAGGATCAGAGGCTCAGCCTCCCTCTTTGAAGCGGGGCACGGCTTCTCTGTTTTTGTCTAAAACTGTGTTTTAGCAGTAAAATTGGTTTTGTTTCGTTTTTCTCTCCAAAAGCATGTTCTTGTTTGTGAAGTACTGTAGGAAAGGGAAAGTTTCCAAAGTTGAAGAATGTTTCTGGTTCTTTGTTATAGCTGGAAATGAAATCTGCGGGATTCCTTCATCACGAGTGTCAGGGATTTGTTTCCACAGCGATAATTAGCCTTCCTTATTTACTTTAAAAAGCCAGTTTGCGGAGCAGGTTTTTATGTCTAGGATGAGTAATGTGATATGAAAACACGTATCTGTGTGCATGATTATCCCTTACATTAGAAGCGACTGTGGAAGATTATTTAATAGGCTTATTGACCTGTGGGTCGTCGTGAGCTGGTTTATACCAAAATCAGAGGAGAGACCATTTTTATGAAGCTAGGGGGTCAAACTACAGTTGTAGATATGTTCTTCTGAGCGACTTGAGGGGCTTTTTCAAAGATGTGAACATCCGAGCTGTCGTCTCCTTTGGCTCACTGCAGAGCTACAGCCTTGTGTGACTGGGCAAAGGGGATGGGGGTGATGGATGCTGCCAGTAGCCCAAAGGCTCTGTTAGCTGGAATACTAGAATATAAATATATTTGTATAGATATATATATAATATGTATATCGGGGGGTTGGACTAGATGATCTCCAGAGGTCCCTTCCAACCCCTATCATTCTGTGACTCTGTGATATATATATAGCTGGAATACTAGATTACTGCAAATGTTTACATGTGTTTTTTTTATTTGTATGAGCGTATTTGTTAGAGATTTTTGTTCTGGTCAGGTTCTGAAAGTGGTTAAGTGCCTTGGCACAATTAAGTGGAATACTTTTTGCTGGCCATTTTTATCACAGCTGGGGAAAATGAAATCCTTAATAGTTAAGGTTTGCATTCCATTAAATAGCAAAAGACCGGCTTGATCTTTGTCACATTACATGATGATTTATTAAGTTCTTCACAAATGTAGTTCATTTACAAACATCTTCTTTCCCAAAGTTTACTGATCATATTCCACCAAAGTGGCTGGGACGCTCTAATAAACGGGTTCAAGAAAATTTTTCTGTTTCATTTTTTTCCTCCACCATAATCTGAAATACTTCCTTCAACCAAATGAATGTTTGTATTTTAAATCAGTATTGGGTTTGGGGGTTGGATTATTTTATTTTTTTTTTCATTTTTGTAGACTGAAAATTATTTCTTAGTGTTATTAGTAAAATGAAAAATGTATGCGTCTTAGGGGGAAGAAGAATGTCAAGTTTTTGTGCAGCTTTCAGAGAGCGAGGGGTGTGTGATGTTTCTTGTAGGTTCACTAATTCAATTACGGTAAATTTGCATGCAATTTCTGACAGCAAGATGGCAATTTACAGTGCATTTCATATATCCATCAGACTATAGAGCTGGTTCTTCAACCCTGCTGCATTTCCATAGCGTTACAAAGCAGGTGTAGCATAGTGACCTGAAAGATAATCATGGGGAGAACAGCTTCACGCTTTACTTATTCCCAGAATTACCTGGTTTTAAACTTTAAGGCCCTTGTTCTCCTAAAGCACTGAGAAACCAAAAAGCAATGACTGTGTATATAAATACAGGTTTTCGGTATTCCCCTTGGTCAAATAAATAGTTCAGATTAATTAGAAATATTCTTCGTTAGGATAGTTACGTAGGAGTGGTCATTGAATTCAGATTGCATACAAGAATTGGATTATTGCTCAGTTATTAAAAAGAAATTCAAAGTCTGACGTGAATATCAGTGAAGATCATCTTTTATCTTCTGTAAGCTACCACAGTTCTAATCAAATGAAGAATTTTACTAAATTACTTTGAATACACAGTCATCCCTTTTTGGTTTTACTTGATGGTCTTTACTGTGATAAACAGATGAATAAGCTTTTAAAATAAAAAAAAAAAAGCTGAAAATGAAAAGTTTTAGGAAGTGTAGCAAGAGTAAGCGCTGCTGCTGACGGAAAGAATTTGGCCGGTTTTCTGGAAGTGATTGTTCCTGAAGGTGCCTGAAATACGGTGCTAATTGCTTTGAAAACATTGTCTAAAGCTGCTTGGTGGACACCTTCCTCCTTTCTGAGAGGTTCCAGTGGAGCAGGTGACATTTCTTTTCTCTGGTACTTCTTGAGTCACACCACAGGATTACAATTTTCTGCTCTCCTTTTTGTTTAAAATGTTTAAAGTAGAGTGACGCTGTTTTCATAAGCTGATGCCTTTAAATACCTTGAGGCTCATGAAAGGGGAGCATTTAAAAAACAAACAAACATCCTTCTCTGAGTGGTCATTATATAAATTGTTCGTATTTCTGTGTTGAATGTGTTTTAAGCGAGGAAAGCCAAGAAGGGAGGCTGTGTCTTGCCCAATGATTACACCCCCAATATCCAATTTTGTAGACATGTGGATCCTACCTATTATTTACATAGATCTGTTTTAAACATTGGCCAGCACTGTAAATATTAAAAAGCACGTTTCTTAATTTTGACAATTGGGCAATCCTGTCTGAGGTTTTATTTTCTTGTGATGCATCCAGAACATAACTGAAAGCGTTCTTCTACCACATTACATTTATCAGAATTTTAATTATTTAATTTATTTATTTATCAAAAAGGTACAGAACTGTATCTTTCCAGCAGGGATTAATGGCCTCTTTTGCTCATCTAACTAGGATGGTAGGTTCTGTGCGTTGAACAGATCTCGTTCAGTTTTCCATTTGATCTTTTCCATCACTTCAGTTTTTTGAATTGCTGAAATTCTGTACGTTGCTTCAAAATGAATCCTGGCGATCGATGAGTTGTGGCAATTGCCTTGTGGCAATTTCGTCAACGCTGGTCTGTAAAGGCGACCACGAGAACTAGGCCCTTCTTTTAGAAAAATTAAGCAAATTACATTCCCTCCATTAAAGTATGCTGTGTGGTTTTCCGAACCTGCTAATTTTAATGTAACATCTCTGTGTTACAGTTTGTCCTTTTATTAGTTGACACTCACTGACATTCTTGGGTAGATTGTCATTATTCCTCCTCTTACATGTTCTGATGAATGCTAAAATGGTTAAAAAATGTTAATGCTTAAAGCATCAACACTGGCAGCTGAGACATCAGTTTGCTTTCAGCAAAAATTTGTGTCAGGCTCTCTTTTAATCCATGCAGATTTCCTCATAAGGCTTAATCTGACGACGTTTGTAAGGCTTTGTGTTTATAAAATACCTTGTTAAACTTACAAAATCAGGGCTTTAACTGCAAAGAGGAATTAACTCAACCTGAAATAACAGGTTTTCTAGTAAATCACATGATTATATGTTAAATGAAGACATAAAGATACAGGTGTACGTTTTAGTACTCTCTTCTTTTTTTTAAATAACTATATACAATTTTGCCATTTCAAAAATGAATAATTAAAGGTGTGTTAACTCTAGCTGTTCCTTTTAACTTCAAGGAAAGGATATAGGATATTGTACATAGAACACCAGGTTGGAAGGGACCTCAAGGATCATCTGGTCCAACCTTTCTTGGCAAAAGCATGGTCTAGAGGAGATGGCCCAGCGCCCTGCCCAGCTGAATCTTAAAAGCATCCGATGTTGGGGAATCCACCACTTCCCTGGGGAGATTATTCCAGTGGCTGATCGTTCTCATAGGAAAAAATTTTCCTCTTGTGTCCAACTGGAATCCCCCAGGAGTTATCCGTTACCCCTCCTCTTTTCCATGTGCCTCCTTGTAAAAAGGGAGTCTCCATCTTCTTTTTTGGCCACCCTTTAAATACTGGAACGTGGTGGGAAGGTCTCCCCTGGGCCTTCTTTTCTCACGGCTGAACAAACCCAGCTCCCTCCCCGTTACTCCTCCGTGCGGCTGTGCGCTGGTGCACGGAAAAGCAACAAAAACCCGTCGGTTAAAGAACAAAGTGTCAGTTATTACAACTGCTCTCCCTGGAGATTGCTAATACAGAATGATATGTTTTGGAATACCGTTTACTTTTTTTTTTTTAATTAGTTTTATTTGGGATGTTAAATAATTTTTAGCAGCTAGATTTCTGATATTTCGGCTGAATCGATTTCTATGTTTTAAGTTCCGCCTGTTAGCGCTTAGTTCCCGAAGCGTATAGAAGCTCCACCCGAGTGTCTGTCTGTGCGTGCACATCGCCAGTTAAGACTTGACAAGCCGCTCGGGGATTTTTAGGGCGTTCAGTAGCTCAATGAGCCTCCTCTGATCACAAAGCATACTTTTTGTAAAGCGTTCTTTCTTTTTGCTCCCTCCCTGACATTCCCCACAACCTGTATTGATGGACCTGCCTCAACTGTCAGTCTGCATCCAGCAGGAATGAAGAGTCTCAGTGGGCCAGAAGAGCTGGTAATTTGAGGCCATCTGCTTTGATATCGGTACCTGGACTGACTTAGTCTCACTTCAAAATTAGGTCTTTTACCTACTTTGGCAAATAATTTTTTTATTTTCTAGGTAGCGAGGATCTTTTACCGAAGTTAGCAGTTTGGCAAACTGACTTCTTCAGCATGCATTAGACTTGAGGGCTTTTCATGAAGGCTGTGAATGTAGATATTCCTGGCGTTTAATCAGAATACAGAAGTTCATTGTGTGAGGGCCTTGATGAGGGAGGGTTTTGGTCACAAATGAGTATTTTTAGACTATATGGCATTTTGTTCATACTAGTTAACACTTACTGTTACAGTGCCTTCGGGACAAATGCAGTCTTTCCAAACGCTAAATTGCCTAATTATTTTTCCTGTCATTTTTCATTATAGCAATACAGATGCAGATTAATGGGATTTTTTCTCAAGTTGTTGACCCTAAATAACCATGAATTTGCACTGTAATAAAACGTCGTTTGTCTTTTGAATGAATTTGGAAGTACATAGCACTGCTGACTTGCATAAAGTCATTTAATGGTAGTAGGTATTACACTCTACCGCTTGTGTATTTAGCAGCATGGGGGAGGATTATTTTCTTAGATACGCAAAGCACTACTCTATGTTTAATGTCTTTCAGAAATCAGCTGCCCTTGAGCATTGCTACTGTACTAATCTTACCAGGTTAGCCTCTAAATATTTCACATTGTTAGGAAATGGCTCTTATTAATATTTGCAAAGTCCTTTCTGCTGTGACTGAGCAGCTTTATTATAGAGGGCCCCGGGCTTTCATGGTCTCAGAAGAATAGTACTTTAGCTGAGGAAGTAGAAGCATAAGGAGCAACCTGAGTTTTAATGGTACTGCTTAGATTTCTGACCCACCGAGGAGCGCAGCCCATCACCCATGCCAAGAGCCAGGTGCTGCTCTGTGACTTGGGCATCCCTCATGTTGGGGCTCAGCAGATCAGCAGATAGAATTGTAGAATCACAGAATGGTTTGGGTTGGAAGAGACCTTTAAAGGTCACCTAGTTCAAACCACCTGCAATGAGCAGGGACACCTCCCACCAGACCAGGTTGCTCCATGCCCCGTCCATCCTGGCCTTGAACCCCTCCAGGGATGGGGCAGCCACAGCTTCTCTGGGCAACCTGGGCCTGGGGCTCACCTCCCTCACAGCAAAGAATTTCTTCCTCGTATCTCATCCAAATCTCCCCCTCTTCCAGTTTAAAACCGTTCCCCCTTGTCCTATGGCTCCCCTCCCTGCTCCAGAGTCCCTCCCCAGCTTTCCTGGAGCCCCTTTAGGGACTGGAAGGGGCTCTGAGGTCTCCCCGGAGCCTTCTCTTCTCCAGGCTGAACCCCCCCAACTCTCTCAGCCTGTCCTCCCAGCAGAGGGGCTCCAGCCCTCCCAGCATCTTCCTGGCCCTCCTCTGGACTCGCTCATCCATGTCCTTCTTATGTTGGGGTGATGACAGAGGATCTCTGCTCCACGCAGCTGCTGACTCTGCTTCACTCCATCCAGGGGGGATGTCTGCGTGATCTCTCCTGTGGTCGTATTTCAACTTTCACCAACCCGACTTAGACATGGGACATTGGTCTGTGAATTCAGTGCCGGGTACCTGAGTGTTTATCCAGCTTTCTTACTGGGTTTGACTGATGCTTCTAACTGTTGTTTTCAAAGAAGTATCCAAGCTGCACAAAACAGGAGCTGTAGCCACAGCAGTAACTACAGCGTAAACCTCAGCAGGGTTGTTTTGTGTTGAGCGTGATGTCTGGCGGCTATAATCGTGGCTGTGTTATGCACCACTGATTTAAGGAGTTTGGTTGCTCAGCAGAGATCATTTATGCCGTGCATCCAAAGAGAGGAAGTAGTGACAGTGATGGAAAAATGTGGAGCACTGAGGTGTAGAGAATGAGGTTGCAGTGAAGATGGGTTTTTTTGAAGGAAGCAGATGTCTGATCCGTGCAAACAGCAGCACCCCTGAGCAGTGGTTCTCAAGCTTTCCCATCTCTGCTCCCATATGCAGTTTTGTGTTTGTCGTGTTTAGCTTGGGGTGCCAAGCGTGTTTAGCTTGGCGTCTAGACTAAAAGCTGTAGGGTGAGTTTTGACTTTGGTCTCAGTTCTTGCCAGTGCTGTAGTGACTTCTGCACTGGCATCCACCTGAGTTTGATGAAGTTCTAGCAGTAGCTTTATTTTCCTTCCCTCGTCACCTCGGTTTAGTCAGTAGAACAGGAAGGATGACCAAGGGTGACTCTGCAGGAGGATCTGAGTCCCAGCAGCGCTAAGCCACGGCAGATCTTCCACTTCTCAGCCAAGCAGTTTTGCTGAGCACGAGGCATTCTTTGTCATGAGACAAGACAGCAGAAAATGCTTATGAAGTGTTTTAAAATAGAAAATTGAGTGATTCATGCATTACCAAAAAACATATCTGGTCATACCTTTTCAGTGGGTTTTTTTCAGGTTTTGTTTTACCTCTTTATTTTCAAATGCAGCAGCTTATCCCATACCTGGTGGCAGGCAGGTACCAGTTCATAGAAAACCCAAGATTAAATTAAGTCATTCCATGAAGTTCCTTCCGTTAAGTAATTAAGTTCATTTTTTAAAGTGTGTGTTTGTTTTTTCTAGTAAGAGTGGGCTGCATAAGATCTGCGTAAATACTTTAATATACTTTTGGAAGTGAACGTGGAGGGAAAGCACATCCGTCCCTTTATTTCATTCTTCTTGCAGGGAGGTCAGAACTTGAAGAAATCATTTACGTATTTCAGCAAATAAAACATAACGCTTTTGTGACTTTCAAACCCATTTTAAACCTGTACTACTGACGAATGAGCCCTATAACTTCCTAACAGTGCGCTAATTCGAGACATCTAGCTTCACAGAATTGCAGGATTAATGCTTCTGGGAGTCCATGGATCTTAATGTTTAGCACCAAAGGGAAAGTAAGTGTGTGTCTTTACGTTACCATTAGGCATGTTATCCCTTTCCATGCTCTATTGATATAATAAGCGGGATGAATGGGATTGCATGGAAAGAGTCTTCCCGAATGAGCGGCACCCCAGTAGTTCGACACCTCCCTGCACGCTTGTGGAGCTGCTGCCCTGACCGCAGACCGTCACTTGGGTTTCAAATTCAGCCTTCTCAATTATTTTGTCTTTGTAACATTAGCTAATTCAGATACCAGGTTATCAAAATTATCACTTCAGCAGTTTCACAAAAATAAATATTTTAGGCAATAGTTTTAGATATGGTTAGATACCTTTGTCCTGAAGAATTTTTATCTGACTTTATCTACTGTTTGACTTGTCTCCTTACCTGGGAGAATACGGTTTTCATAGATTTTCATTTTTTGATTTTTTTTTTTCTTTAAAGGCCGAAATTCAGAAAGGAGATAATAAAGCTGCGTGACCATTATAGCAAGCTGTTCTCTGTAGAATAGACAGGAAAATACTACAGTTCAGCACAAAAAGTCAAATAAAGGAGATGATTTTACTTTTCAAACTGATTGGAGCTTGCCCACACTAATAGCTGAATACGAAGCTAATAAAGCTAATAGGAGTTCTCCCTTAAATAATTATAATGATTTTCACAGCGTGGTGATTGGAAAGTATTTCGGCTGAAAATCAGTGCTGAAGCCAAAGGGATATTCCTGATCTTTTGTGGCCTCATAGTATTTTTCTAAAAGAAGGAGCCGTGTGCTCCCTGCATTCCTAAAGATTGCTAAAGAGCAACAACTTTGTTGTCAAAGTTTGTTAAATCTCTTCAAAAACGATAAGTGGAACTTTTTCTACTGATGAATGCTTTCTGTGTCTCTGGAGAACTAGGAATTGCAGTGTGGGTTACTGATGGGAGTTCTTATATTGGATGAATAATCCTTGTAATTGCCACTTTTTGGTTTGTCGTGCCTGAATCCTGCCTGATCCGTGTGTGTAAAGAACTATATATGCTTGCAATGAATACACGAATCCTCTTTGTAGTGAGTCACCTCTTAAACTTTGTGAATGGCTCCTCAAATTGTCATCACGACTTCCCTTGTCTCTCCCAGGGAAAAGCTGAGTCGCAGGCAGAAAGCAGGAGCAAAGTCTGGGCTGTGCTGGGCTTCCCTCCGTGCTGTCGTGCACCCTTTACTCTGTGTTGTCCGGCTGCCTTGCCTTCTCCACGGATTCTTATCCTTTGCCCATGCTTATTTGGGATTTCCACCTAGCAGATACGCTGGCATAAAACTGCATCTGAACTGACAGAAGACGCCAACGTGAGGACTTTGCCAAAAGGCAGTTCTGATCTTCCCCGGCTGCCTCAGCCTGTTTTCCTTTTCAGAGACAATCCGGGGCATGTGATGCTGATTCAGAGAAGGATTTGTCCCGTCTCACTTCTATGATTCAGATACTTGGGAGGAAACAAAAAGAAAGAATGTGATCCTTGAAGAAGATATCCCCATGGACATATCAGGCTAGGGTTTGACTAATAAGGAAATAGCTTCACTGGGCTGAGAAAAAACATTGTCCATCATCTCATACAGCCCGTTCCAGTCCCTAAAGGGGCTCCAGGAAAGCTGGGGAGGGACTCTGGAGCAGGGAGGGGAGCCATAGGACAAGAGGGGACGGTTTTAAACTGAAAGAAGGTGGATTTAGATGAGATCTGAGAAAGAAATTCCTTGCTGTGAGGGTGGTGAGCCCCTGGCCCAGGTTGCCCAGAGAAGCTGCGGCTGCCCCATCCCTGGAGGGGTTCAAGGCCAGGTTGGACGGGGCTTGGAGCAACCTGGTCTAGTGGAGGTGTCCCTGCCCAGGGCAGGGGGGTGGCACTGAATGATCCTTAAGGTCCCTTCCAACCCAAACCATTCTATGTTTCTATGATCTCAACTCACAGTTCTTTTCGAGTCAGAAGGGAGCTGTGGTTCTGTGGTGCCACTGAACAAAGAAGCCCTCTTCTAGAAAAGGATGTGACAAAGCAAGAGCACCTCCCGTCTCAGGCAGGCAGCAAAGCTCTGGAAGCCCCTTCACACGGTGCCGTGCTGGTCTGCTAAGTAGCAGGGGCATGGATAGATGCCTCTATCCGGGATAAAACTTGGGACTCTTGGCTCTACTTCTGATGGGCTGTGTGGTGGTGGGCAAGGTATTTATCTTCTCTGATGGAGTAGGAATAAGCTACTGTTCTGTATAGAGCTGCTGATAGCTATATGTAATAGTGTGTCTATTTAGGTCTGTATAAGTACAAAGTATTTATCGCAGCCTTAAATATAGACTTTCATAGCAGCAGAGGTGGGAGACACAATTATTTAAAAGAGAAAAAAAGAGAGAGAAAAGGGTTTTATACTGCCTTGACCCAAAGGCAATGAAATGCAGCTTATTCTTCTCCTATGACTTTGTTGCTGCGGGGTCACAGTTTTAAAACTGTGCCTTAATGACTGTACGTTCATGTTGACTTCACTCTCACCTTGGAGATGACTTTCTCATCAATGTGTGTAAGAAAGTCGTTTCGTGCTTAAAAAATACAGCGGTAATTAAAGAATACAGCCCTTTGCTTCAGCTGGTTACTAGCAAATCCACGCTGCAGCAGGAGTGAACCATGAAAACTAAGTATGAATATAGGCTGTTGCTGTTTTGTAGCCACAAGCCCAAGCCAAGACTGTCTGGTTTTAATACCAAAGTAATATTTTAAAGGTGGATTTCGCTCCTAAATGTTAAGATTTAATACTTTGTTTGAATTCTCTAAAGCCGTTTCGAAAATCTGGGTTGTTTTAAGTGCTTCAGAGCCCTTTGAAGGCAGTTGGCAGGAAATATATCTGCCTCATCCAGAAGTATTTGGTAGTTCCCAGTATCCGTGCATGATACGGGAAATCGACTATCAAGGCTTCTGCCTGTCCGAATATAATGCTGTTAGCGAGCAGCGAGGAGAGGAGTGCTGCTGTGAATCCAAAAAGAGCGTTCACAGAAAAAACGTGCTTTGAGTTCTGACGAATCTATTTCAGGAGCAGGCAGTTTCTGTCAAAAGGTATAATTTGCTGTAATCTCACAAAGTTTTGAACTTTTTTTGGAGAGGTTTCTAGCTCTCTTCTGAGCTAGAAATTGCAGGATACCGTTCTAGGCTAGAACTTGCTGTCTCAGCTCACATTGGTTTGCTTTAAAGACCAGACTTTTGAGAGTATTGAAATCTTAAAGAACACAACCAGAAAGAAAGATAATTTTGGTTTTCTGGGTTTGGGTTTGGTTTTTTTTTTTTTGGCAGCAATGTACTCTCTTGGTCTTTTATGCTCAAGGCTCGCACTTCATAAAAACTTAGACAAATCTAGAATATAGAACCAGCCAAACCCACAAATTCTGATTTAGACCTACTTGGCTCTTCTGAATCATCACGAGCTCTGGGCAGTGAGTCAGCCAAGAGCTGGTTTTCTCTTCAGTATTGTGTAAACACAAGATGTTTCCCTGGGCTAAATATTATTAAGTAAAAAAAGTCATGTTTATTTGATTTTTTTTTTTTAAAATGTCATGTATTGTATGAAAAATTATTACTACATAAAGCTACCATCTGGGGAAATCTGAAAGTGCTTTTCTTTTGCACTTTCTTCATCAGCTCAGTTTTGAACACGAAGGAGTTTTAGGGTGCCCTGATTATTATTTTTTTTTTATTATTCTATAAGCAATAATGATTTGGATCAAACTACTGACAAAGCTTCATGCATTGTGGGAAAATCAGCTTTGGAAATTGCCAATTCATTTAAAGTAATTAAGAAAAACCGCAGGACTTAATTCATAGTTCTGCCANTTTTCCTTCTTTTTTTTTAGAGAAAGGAAAGCCTTCCTTACGCAAAGTCTGCCAGCCTTTCAGTCAGAGCTTGCTTTTTTCTCGAATTGATGCGGTTTGTAGTTCTAGAGCCTTGAGCTCCCTCGTGATTTCTCACCCGTATTCCTCTGAATGAGCTTCCAGCCGGCGTACCCGTCACCACCGCCGCACACACCAGATGCGTAGCCAGAAAATTCCTTCTTCATCTCGTCCGTTCCTCTGAGCAGCTTCACATGTGTCTAGTTCTGGAGTTGGAGAGGTTTATTTCTTTTCGCTGTCGGCTTTCATAAATTAATGTAAAAATTTTTTAAATTAAGGCCAGTGTTTAATACCATGCTTTCAATGGCGCTAACTAAACCTATAAGAACAAGCTCATCGTTCTCACAATTTCTTCTCTTCCTACACTCATCTTTTTTTGGCCTCCCATGCACAGACATCCCAGAAATACACTGCAGGTTGGTACAAGGTCTGAATGAGTGCAGGGAGCCCGTATTTTATGGATTCTGTCTTACAGAGATACTCGTATACCCAGAATATCCTTCCTTTTTTTCGCGGTTGTGTTCTTACTTTGCTTAAGGAGTCTTAATAAGAAATGCAGCCTTGAATTGTTCTTCTGGAAGACTGTTCTCAGTGGTGTGGTATGGATTTGGTTATTAGCCTAGTTGTCCCTATTTGATAGGGAGGGGATGAGCAGTTTGGGGTTGGTTGGTTGGGTTTTTTAAGGGAATATGAAGTCACATGCAGGTTTTTTCATTTTTTCACTTAGAACCTTATTATTGTTATGACGATGTTTCCACCTGAAATTCCATTTGAAAGCTGGCTTTCAAAGGGAGAAGTACTGTATTTTTACTCTGTTGCAGCTGGCTGTGTTACAGTGAAATTAGTCACCGTCTCGGTAGTTAACCTGTTCAAATATTTTTTTATCTCAAGTAAAATTGAAGGCATTTAATTAAAAGTCAGAGTAAGGAGAAGGTGAGACTGAAAAAAGGCAAATTACTCTAGGGACTGCAGACAGTGATTTTATTTTTAATTTAAGTTCCTTTTTAATTATTAGTTAAGAAAGAGTCTTGAATTATTAACTGAATGTGCACTTTTGCTTTCCGTTTATTTTAGTGTGGTCAAATGCTTTTAGTTTGCAATGATGCTTTCTCTTTCAAAATGGGCATCTATTGTCTGAGTACGGAATTTGTTAGCGTAGCCCTTAAAGTTTGTTACTCTGCTGAAATGTATGATGAATTGTCGCTTCCCCCCCCCCNCCCCCCCATCTTGTTTTGTTTGCAACTTTTAAGATGTAATGCTGCTGAGAAGACAGTCATATGACAATAAGAATAGTGTTTAAGATAATAAAAGTCCAGCGACTGGAGAGTCCTGCATATGCTATTTAAAAGATTGATTGGAGGTTGTGCCTAGGAAGAAGGGAGTGGAATTCTATTAATACAATATGTTAAGATAGATAAGTCTGACGGTGCTTTTAGCACTTGTTTAGTCATGATTCAAGGAGGTGGTAGGAAATGATTGCAGCGTTCTTTGGTGGCAGAGCAACAGCAGAGCTCCTCTAAAAATGACCATAAAATGAGCTGCACATGCAGTCTTTCGGTTTCTTTGCTTATCTCACCTTATGAAAAAGGCGGTTCTGAGGGTAGAGAATTAAAAAAAAAANTCTATAAGCAATAATGATTTGGATCAAACTACTGACAAAGCTTCATGCATTGTGGGAAAATCAGCTTTGGAAATTGCCAATTCATTTAAAGTAATTAAGAAAAACCGCAGGACTTAATTCATAGTTCTGCCATGATGGGATTTGGATTCTTAAAATGCAGAATTAATTTCTGCAGCTGACTAGTGCGTTTTCGGGGAAAACTTTAGATATGGATATGTAAGTGTATGGGGGGGGGGAAATATATGT
>VWZL01003735.1:755357-782874 GCA_013396915.1 Stercorarius parasiticus
AGACAGTCATATGACAATAAGAATAGTGTTTAAGATAATAAAAGTCCAGCGACTGGAGAGTCCTGCATATGCTATTTAAAAGATTGATTGGAGGTTGTGCCTAGGAAGAAGGGAGTGGAATTCTATTAATACAATATGTTAAGATAGATAAGTCTGACGGTGCTTTTAGCACTTGTTTAGTCATGATTCAAGGAGGTGGTAGGAAATGATTGCAGCGTTCTTTGGTGGCAGAGCAACAGCAGAGCTCCTCTAAAAATGACCATAAAATGAGCTGCACATGCAGTCTTTCGGTTTCTTTGCTTATCTCACCTTATGAAAAAGGCGGTTCTGAGGGTAGAGAATTAAAAAAAAAAAACAAACACCGAGCTGCAGTACCAGCTCTACAGTAGAACTATAATCCTCCCTTCTCCCCCAAAATCACAGACAGACATGAAAGACGTGAAAAAGATGACTGGTGTTTATCTTTTTTTCTTTCCACCCCCCCCTCCCCTTTCAATAGTGCGGCTTCATGACAGCATATCAGAAGAAGGATTCCATTACTTAGTCTTTGACTTGTAAGTATGTGTTTTGCCTATGTTTAGCATGTTGGGGATGTGGTATTCAAACTTCTAGATGTAAATACAAACTCGCAAGATAAAAGCACGGTTCTGGTGCAATGAGTTGGACAAAGAGATGTAAACGGTGCCGGAAGGACAATAACATATTTGGGCATTTGCATGCGCAAGAACTGATTTGTAATTGTCACTGCAAGAATTCCATATTGAAAACTTTGAATATGTAGGGCCACTGTTGAAGTTGGATTTTAATATAAAATGTAGGTATGTAAGTAAAAGTTGCGTGATACCTGCCAAGGCTAAGCAAACGTACGAGTCGGAAAAAATAATTTGCTGCAAGCCAGTGTCTGTGAAGGAAACATTAAAAAAAAACATGTGGAAGAGCAGTTTCCTACAGAAAATCTCCCTTGCTGGACTGAGAGGTAAGCCTGAGTTTCCTAGAGGGAAAGAATCTTTCGGTATATTGTTCCGAATTGATATTTACTGATATATAGAATGGTTCATTTTGGCACCAACGCCCTGCCCCCTAGTGCCCAACATGGTTTTGCTGATTAGAATGAGAATTCATTCTTTCCCCTAGAAATGTGAAATCACTCATTTCTAAGCATACAATCTGAAATACTGGCATTCAGCGTAGGTAAGTTAGAACCTGGCTCTCCCACAATCAATGGTGTGCTTTCATGTTCAGCTTACATCCTGTTTTATTTTCTGGCTTAATTTCTTTTTAAAGACATCTGTGAAGACTTCTTCAAGACTAGGTTTCAGACTAGCAATACAAAAATATGAAATAGCCTGTAGCGAAGGCATTCAGGGTTCAGTACTCAAATCCTAACCGGGCTCAACAGGAACTTGTATCTGATTTGTATGTATCCCAGGTAAGTGCTCGGACTGTTGGCTTGGAAATAGCTGTAGGGCACAACACGCATACTTGTTCTCTGACACGCTCTGGGGTTTGTTTTGCCTTTTTTTTNTAAGGGCTACAAAGGAAATCTTTCGATGTGGATTTGGAAAAATCTTCTTTATCCTGAACATATCCAAGAAGTGGCATGCAGAATTCTTTAGTTCTAGGGACAATATAATATCCCTTTGATACACTGGTGGCATTTTTAGTTTTTTGTTGTACTCCTGTACTGTTAGAAACCATGGCCTGCTGTAACTGCAGTTAGTCCACTTCTGCCTTAAACGGAATATGTAATGCCAGACAAATCTTGGGAGATTACGATTGCGATGTGAACTAGAAGGCATTTGAACAACTTTAAAGTTGTAGATACCAGTATCTATTTCTCGATGGTAACAGAACAAAGAGAAGTCTGCATTCTGCAATAAAAATTAATACCTAACCCAAAGGTACTGTCTTGGCAGAAAACTAGATTCTGCAGGAAAACTCTGCACTGGTGGAGCTTCCTCGGTTCCCCGTCAGTCCCATTCAGGACAAACATAGGAACAGACTCAGATGTATGCTGTTCATCTAGAACGATCTGCATGGGTTTGGTTTCCATCCTCTTCAAAGAAATTTTTGAATTACTTCGCAAAAAAGCAAACGCCTAAATGGTAGAGGTGGTGACTGTACTGACTCATAGTTACCTTTGGAAAAGCAGCGTGTTGCATTCTTGAAGAACTTTTGCCTAATTACTGAGGATGACTGTTCACAGTTAATTTTTTCATTCAGACTGCGACATTATTGCTTTAATGCTCCCTAATACTATTTGTTCGTGAAACTTCATCTTTTACTGCAGTTACAAATATGTGGGTTAGCGGCTGGTTAAAATGTACATAAAAGAGCTGCCACAGAAAAAGGCACCGTGTGCACTTCTTTAATATGAAGGCCAAGTGCGCGGTTTTATTTATTTATTTAATTTTTATTCAACAGGAGCCTGACTGTGGTGCAACACTGTCACTCCACCCACGCGTACCATCATGTCATTATCTTAATGATTTCTTTCAGACTGTGTGGGATTCGGTACGACTGCTTCTTTAGAAATTTCTTGTAGGCTGCGTCCCACATAAGAAAGTGAAGAGGAAGAAGTGCTTTTTCTCTGCACAGACAAAAAACAATCATTGTCACTTTCTATTTTGAATTTCTAATAATCTCTTTTGAATTAATGTCATAGAGGTGTCTGTAATCTGAAGGAGAAGCCTGTTGCTTCACTTGTATACCTCAGTGATAGCTGTGCTTTTATCTGGAGAGGAAGAAAAAAGGGATTAACGTACTCTGTTACAGGCGTGCGTTTGGGTGAAGAGGTTTAGTGTCAAAATGGGAAGCTGGAAGTCTTTTAAAATCCATGCGGAAACTGGACATTGAACAATGAAAGACATGCTTTCTGATAAAATGCGGAATTGCGGCGTTCCTATAAGGAGCCCTGCAGATGAGAGAGACAGATGCACTGAAGTTTTGACGTATCATATATATATAAAAAATATATCTTTGCTTGCTGACTCCCCATCTCTGAAATATATACATGGCGGTGTCATTCTGGACTATGGTAGTTGTTTTGCACTTGACTAAGTAAATTAGTGATTTTCAAGGTCTCGTTGATGTCACTGCCAAGGAACAGAGGCATAGAATCATAGAATCATTTAGGTTGGAAAAGACCCTTGGGATCATCGAGTCCAACCGTCAGCCCCACTCTACAAAGTTCTCCCCTACACCATGTCCCCCAACACCACAGCTAAACGACTCTTAAACACATTCAGGGATGGTGACTCCACCGCCTCCCTGGGCAGCCTATTCCAGTGTCTGACCGCTCTTTCCGGGAAGAATTTTTTCCTAATGTCCAGTCTAAAGCTACCATCTTACTGATCTACTGATAGTGCTCCTAAATATTTTAGAAAACTAACTAAGGTAGCCTTCTGTGATACTTCTCCCAAGCAAAGAACTTCCTCCTGTTACGTTTCTCTCACTAGATACAGTGCAGTGATTTGCGGATTAATAAAACGCACATAGTAAGATTAGTAAGGGACTTCACCAGGTTTCTTACTCCTCTTCCCTTACTGGTTAAGGCAACTGTAGTTAGGATTTGCGTCTCCTTATCAGCCCATTTCAGTTGCTAAGCACGAATGAGGTTGTCTTCAGCGTTAATGATGTTAGATGAGTTCAATCAATTCTGTCAGTATTAATTGCTGGATCTGAATGGAAACAGCTGTAGCACTTGAAGACTCTCTTGTTGCAAGTCAATGAGATTCTCTTTTCTCAGCGTCTCCCATTTTAATGCACTTGATGAGATGCAACAATTGGCACGCTTAGAATCCTGGTGTTGCTGTTGAATTCCAAGTGGAGGGAGTGTACTGTGTAGAAGAAAGAAAAACGCCAAAAAAAAGAAAGCCTAATTGCAGAACAATCTTTGCTTAGGGTAAGTGCCTGAACTTTTCTGTTTCCAAAGTAGAAAGATCACAGGTAAATATAAAAAGTATATGGCCACTGTGATTTTTGTAAGACTGCTTCCTCACACCTCCATTATGAAAGAAATTTAAGAAATAAGAAATGTAGGCTAGGAGGAAAAAAAGACCGGCGTGATCAGCATGTATGCTCTTCAGAAAGTTACAGAACAGTAATGATTTGTGAGAACCAGTGGCTTTTAGTGTGTACCCTTAAAGTTACTAGAGCTCACATCATGAATTGTCCCGCCATGAAATAGGACCGCACTGAAGTCCACAATATCTCTGTGTCAGAAAGGCATTGAGAGACAGTTACTTCCCATTTTAGCCCCATGGGGAGAAAGTAGTTTGGCAGCTGGTCATGTAGCTTTATAGTGCAGGACCAAAGTTGGTTGAAGTTGTTTTTTTAACTTTTTACCCTCTGCTTTACAGTCTTCACTTACATTGCGTGTAGCCCATCTGGATAGATACTTGTAGATCTAACTGTGCTGGTACTTTTCTTCTAATTTAAGTATACAGACTGGAATCTGTGCGTGATTCCCGCCCCACCTGAATAGTACAACGTGTCAGTTTTTCATTATTCTAGCCTAGCAGGGAAAAAAAAAAAGGTTTAACAGAAGCCACAGTCAGACTATAGGTAAGTCCTCTTTTTTAATTTCCTTCTGTGATTTGATTTCAGAGGTCAGCCGAAGTATTTCTGTTGATCAGCAAAACCCCCCGAGAGTTCTGGTTTCAACACACCTCTCCGTGTATTCCGTACTCCTGCTGGTAACACAGAGCCATGCGTTCTCCGAAGAGTTCTTCACACTTTAGTTTCAGGTCATGGCCTTCGCTAGGCAAGGAGAACCTCATAATCAAGAATCTCTTCTATTTGTGTGGCTTGTGTTCATGATAGGTAGCTCAGGTCCTTCCCTAGCCATCGTGTTTCATAATTGAAGATACAAAGGGGAGAAAAATCCACCTAAGAAAATGACACCTAGTAAGAAGTAGAACGCTATGTAGCCACTTTGGCATTAAACTGTGTGGAGTATAAAAGGAGGTTTATAGGTAACTGCTCTGTTCTTTATTTTTAAAATTAGCAAATAACGTAGGTTGGTAAGGATCCCTACAGGTTATCTGGTCTAACCCCCTTCTCGAACAAGGTCCAAGCGAATCAGGTTGCTCAGGGATTTGCCACGGTTGGAACATCTTCACGTGTGGAAATTTCACCACCTCTTTGAGCAACAAGTGCATAGTAAATAATTACAATAACAATAAAGGAAGAAAATTCCTTATATCTATTCGGTATTTCTGGTGTTTCAGCTTGTCTTTTGCCTTTCATGCTGTCTCTGCGTATCCACCCGTAGGTTGGGTTGTAGACAGCAGTTGTAGACAGCAATGAGATCTCCCCTGAGCCTTCCCATCTTAACGGTGAGCAAACCCAATTATCTCAGCCTCTCCACGTGCCTCCAGCTCTAACCATCTTGATGGTCCTCCGCTAGACGTAGTTCATTATGTCAGGGTTGTTCCTGTACTGGGAAGCCCAAAAGGGGACACAGCACTCCAGGTGTGATCTTACCAGTGCCAAATGCAAGGGAAGAATCACTTCCTTCAACCTTCTGGCTGTCCTATATCGCGATGCAGTTGACCTTTTTTGCTGGAAGGGCACAATGCTCACGCACGCTCAATGAGCAAAGACCACTAACACGGCTAAAATGATCTTCTCGGAGTCACGAGGCCCAGAAGGTGCAGGTGAGTTCTGGCCTCTCTCAGTCCCCTGCGCTACCTTCCTTCGTTATGGCCATTTAGCTGCCTTCTGAGAATTATTCCTGATGCATCCTTCGGAGTGACGGAGCATGGGAACTGTCGGCTGCTTGTTTGGTTGTCAGTGAAGCTCTGTTCTTGCTTTTATTTTTTCATCATTTAACAGTGGTTATGAATGCCAAGCAGATGTTTAGCGTCAGCAAATAAGGATGCATATCCCCCTCTTTTCTCCGTGCTTGAGGAGAACAAGCATCGGCTTGGTGTTCTCTCCCACTGAAACAGGCTTTGATGACAAGCTTTTTCTTCTCTTTTTTGGCTTGGATCAAAAATGAGTGTTTTAGAAGAAGAAGATCAAAGGATGCTTTGTTTTTTCATTCATCACAAAATGAGAATTATTCCTCTTTACCAGAACTCTGGTAGGCAAATATATATGCAAAAAGGAGGTATCAAAGACTGTCAAAATACGCATCAATCAAACATCTTGTGTTACAGCAACCAAAGCCAGTTTCTGGAAGGTAGAAGACAAAAAGAAAGAATATAAATTAGGCAGCCAGCTACTTCACCTCCTCCAGATTTTATTGCAGACTTTTGTGCAAAATAGCATTCTGTTACCTGAAAGTGATTACTTTCAAAGTCAGTAAGGTGGAAACTCAGAAAAAGGATGATGTAGCCCAAATGGAAATGGAAACATGAAAATAAAGTTCTTTAACTGGCCTTCTCGAGGAAAGGAGCCATGCTGCTGGTTGAGCAGATCATTTCTGTCGTCATCTAATGTGACTAAATAACTGGGATCTACAACGCATAGTTAATACAGCAATTTGCAAATGAATGTTATGGTATTGGAGATACTAAGTATCCTCACTTTTAATTGTTTAATCCTATTAAACGTAATTGTATTCATTGTACTATAGATTTCTGAGTATCTTAATCTTTAAGCATCTCGTAGCCCACGCTAGCTTTTACGTTTGGTTGGGACTTTATTGAGAATATTTTGTGCTATACGAAAATTCACTACATTCATAAATAGTAGTGAATTACACGTGTTGATCTCCCACCTAGGAATTGTTTCTGTTGGCATATCAGTAGGATCGAGGTTTGGGAAGGCGGTTTCTTCCTTTCACTCTCTCGTTGGCACAGGCAGCCAAGTGTTACGATTTTATTTGAAAGCTCATCAATCTTCATCTTAAAAATTGAGCACCTGTCTCAGTTACCTTACCAAAAACTGTTTAATTACACCAGTTTTATGACTGTTAGAAAACTTCTCCTGATTTTAACCTGATATTTATTCACAGGTATTGTATGCTTATTTATTATTGTACCAAGATTGTCCCTTACAACTCTCCTCTGTGGAGAGCACGGTTTATGCTCTTTGCCTTCGGTATTTGTTTTCATCCCTCTTAAACTTAGTTTTGCCAACTAAGACATATATAGTTTTGCCAGTTAAGACACGATGAGTAAGTGAATGGATAGCCTAGTGGCAGCGTGCTGCTCATATTGCCGTTTCAGTTCCCTTTTCTGAACATGAGTGACCAGAACTGAGTACGATATGAGGAGGGATTTTACTGCTGTATGTAGGGACATTGCTGTCACCCTCTTTCAAATCCATTCCAGGACTGTGGCAGCGTCCTGCTGGTGACTCAGTCTGGACTGTCATCTTTGGGTTATAACAACACGGTTTTATTTCTTTTTAACCACTTCCTATTATTAAACCGCTGGCCGTACAATGAAGTCCTAAGTACGCAGCCATGCATGGCTGCTTCTGTTACTGGTCCTCTGGATCGTACAGCTCTTCCCTCGTACTATTAATGCCTCTTGAATTATTTTAAGTGGCACTTTCACTGAACTATTCCTACTTTCTCAGGAAAGATAACTGAAAATTTTCGAGGAATAAAGCCTGCCATTAAACTGATTAAGGCACCTGCTTCTGCTGATACTCACCTTCCAACTCAGTAATGCTGTTTCGAGCGAAAGCGCAAAAAGCAAACCACTCGGGCCCATGGGTACACCTCTGTTTGACCTACACTTAAAGACCCTTTTCCCTCTTGAGCATCATTATACTCTCCGTTCTTACATCTGTCTTACATTGCAGTTCTCAATTTATCCTTCACCACGGTTTCCCTTGCTGGTCAGTTCCCTTGATTCTTGTCGGTTTACTGCTTACTCTTGACAACTGATGCATGGCATCTTGCCCAGTAAGCTGCTGCTCTTTGCTTTTATTTTCTAGTTACGATTGCTCTTCCACCGTATCCTTTTTATTCATGCAAGGGTTTGGATGGACAAGCCTTCCACTTTAGTTCCTTCACCTTGCTGGTCAAGACCTCTTGCATTTCTGTACAGATATTTCAGTTATTCCTCTCTGAATTCTCCCTGTCAAGTTAATTTAGGGTGCGCTTTTTCACTTCTGAAATCTCCTTTCCCATCTTGATTTATTTTATTTTTTTTTTCTTAACAGAGTCACTGGTGGTGAATTGTTTGAAGATATAGTTGCAAGAGAATATTATAGTGAAGCAGATGCCAGGTAAGTCGTTTGTTTTTCTAATGTTGCCTGTAATAATTCTAGGATAGTTACTTAAGTGTCTCGTGGTGTTTGGCATCAGTTTCAGTAGCCCAAATTCCTGCTAGAGTTCTCCTAGACCTGGAAGGGCAGTTTGGCGTTTTGAGCTCACGACTGTGTGGTGGAGAACTCGCGTGAAGTCTTGATGTCTGCTGATCTGAAAAAGCTGAAATTGGATCTCAGTTTGTTAAAATCTTTGTAAACCTGTGAAGTTGTTAAAATCTCACCCGGTTTTCTCCTCTACAAACTGGACATGACATTTCAGCTGTCTCATCTAGGGATGCTGAACAAAGTCTGAAATACATATTGGTCTTGAAAGAACTTTGCATTAAGTATCATTTTTGTTCTCAGTCCAGAAGTACTAATTTCCTTTTCGTATTTAAATATTTTTGTTGTGTTTCATCAATAAGCAATCGTAGTGTGCATCTCATAGCCTGAGCTCAAATTTGAAATCTCTAGCAATTTTCTGCAAGTGCTTGTTGAAAAACTGGAAGAATAAGTTGACGATTATTATAATTTGCATGCTGACATAAAGTATCGGGACCAATTTTCTATCTCAGAATCTGTTTGCCTTCGTATAATAATAAATCTTAAATATTCTCATGTAATTATCAATATTAAACATTGCGGTCAATTACTTTAAAGGAAATACCTTCTACCACTATACTCTTGACAGAAAATTTATCTCAAAGGGAAATGAAAGAAGCCTCATGTTTTTGTGTGTTCAGTCACACACCACCATTGATACGTATTTAATACATACAATTTTCGCTTATTCCTTTACATTTGGAATTAGTTGGCAGATGACCGGAAAGCATTAAGTGACCCTAACAACAGCGGTAGCATAATAAACAACAAACAAGAAGTTACTCTGAAGTTTGGGAAGACTCCACTGTTTATTGCTCTTACTAATTTCTGTAGGAACGGTAGAAACATCATTACTTTAAGCGTTTAAATGTGGAACAACACATAGCAACACGCTGTGGAAGAGAAAACAAAATTAGTTCTTTAGGTGAGGTGGAGGGAGAGGAGCTACGTTTAAAAAATTTTTGAATGATTTTTGGCCTGCTGTGATTCAAGCAAAATTTCTAATATTGATGCCAAAGGCCAGCATATGGTGTCATTGTGTGTTTTTAAGGTACTTGTGATTTAAAAGGAAAAATTGCAATGATTTTTTTCTGTTCTAGAATTATGACATATTGGAAGGGGCTATGCATATATATAGAAAGAGGAGATATATATATATATATAGAGGCGTATATATATATATGCATTCTATGTATTCAATAAAAACTTGACCAGATAAGTGAAATATCTAGCTATAATGCATCTTTGTATTTTTATATATTTATTTTTATATATTTTTTTATATATATATATATTCATGGGCGCGTGTGTGTGTATATATATATATTTATTTCTATATATATAGTGCCTGTGTGTGTGTATCCCTATAGAAATAGTCAATGGACTTTATAGATGCATATCCTCGGACTGTAATACTGGTCTGCTCCTGCAAGCCCTTACTCACGCAAGTGGTCATTACTCGTAGAAGCAGTCTGGTTCAGAGAGTCATCAGCTACTCGCGTAAGAAAGGGTTTCCAGGCTTGGGCTCCAGTTACTGATTCATGACCATTCCTTCTGAATTCCATGGTCAAAAAGTTCTGGATGAGCAGTATCGTAATCCTTGGTCCTTGACTGCTGTGTATCACGAACAGTTGCCAACTTCTGCCACAAGGATGTATTTAAAAAAAGAAAGTTATAAGCTCTTGTGGTGCCGAAAAATATGTGAAAAAGTTCCAGTGCTCTAAAAGATGAATATTTCAGTTGTGCTTTTGGGCATCGCAGGCTGGCCAAAACTTGCAAACCTGGGCATGGAAAAATAGGTGCTAAGTGAATTATTTAAAGCACCGAAATAAAACATTTGTCTACATTTTCAATGTAGATTCCCGTTTCATGAGTGACTCCTAACTAAACTAGCGCTTGACGATATTTTAAATGAAAATGCATGCCACCTTTTTGAATGACTTGACTTTATTCTGCTGATAGTTTTTAAGAAACCGTTAGATGCAAAATGAGAAATGTTTTGCTTTTCCTTAGCTTTTGACTTTTTTTGTTTCATTTTTTTTCTGTATATCATTTCATCTCTGAGCATTTTCTTGTTTCAGCACTTGCTATAATGTTAACTTCACTGTAAAAATTTAAAAAAAACCCAAAACATATCATTACTTGTTTTATTGCCTCCACTTTGGTTTTCCTGTAGCAGTTTTGGAAACTGGAAAAAGCTTCCATACTGCTGAATGAAAATGCAGTCCAATGAGTCTGTCTCATAGGTGTCATATGTTCCACGTTAAGTGTCTTTTTTGGTTTGGTTTTGGGTTTTTTTTTGTTTTGCTTTGTTTTCTGGATGTGTTAGAGCTGGAAATATCTCTATATTCAACATTGTTTTGTTCCAGTTCAACGTGCAATCCAAGACTTGTCAGGAGGTGTAAAATTGTTTTTGTTCTTTATATTATTTTTTTTTAAGTTTTATTTTATTTCGTATTTAATGTGATTATGTGCCTTTAAAATGTTCTCCCTCCCATTCTGCCCTTGTATCTTTGCAGTCATTGTATACAGCAGATTCTAGAAAGTGTTAATCATTGTCATCTAAATGGCATAGTTCACAGAGACCTGAAGGTCAGTATCTGGTGCCCATCAATTGGATATAAGAGTTTTGGGGATTTTCTTTTTTTCTGCTGGGTAGGGGCAGAGGGTGGGTTGTCTGCAATGTTCCCTTGCCTTATCCTACTCACCCACAAAAACAACTCTTAAGACGAACAAAATAATGCATGACGCCTCTTTCCAGTTTGCAAGTCTACAGGCCTAATATACATCATGGCAAAAGGGGGAATGGTTGCCAAAAGTACTGTCTCCTTCCAAGGCGCTGGATTTATCCCATGCTGTCGAACGTGTCTGGTGTTCTCTTAACGGCTGTCCATGTATCGCTGTGTACGCACATGGAGGTGAACTTTGGCTGTGATGTATGTCAGCTTGCAGATTTTAAACGCCACTTCTGTTCTGAGACCCGGGGCTGCAGTCGCAGAACAAACTGGTCGCACGCTGCTGCGTTAGAGTATGACGAACCCTCAGGCAAGTGATGCTAATTGCCAGCTAAATTGAACGGCGAGAAGTTAATCATTTACCTTGAAACACCTCCCTTGGAGTGGGGTTTTTTTTTTTGTTACCTCAATGGCCACTGCAGTTTCTGACTTCTCTGAGTAAAGGAGGAAGAAGTACAGAGGATGCCAAATACTTAATACGACCCCACTGACGAATTATTGGCAAAATTCGTACGCTTTTCCGACAAAAAAAAAAATTAAAAAAATAATAATACCAAATTAAAACGCAAAAAAAAGCAGGTCTCCGAGGCGGGGTCCCTCAGCCTGAGGCCGTCGTGCTCTGAGCGGTGCGGGGCGGCGCGGGGCGGGGCGGGGAACGCGGTGCCCACCCGGCCCCGGTCCCCACCGTCACCGCCGCCACTGGCCCCACGCCGGGCTGCGGGCGTGCGGGCGGGCAGCGCACGCTGGGCACTAACCCGCGCCCCTGGTCTTTGCATGCAGTCATTGCATTCAGCAGATCCTGGAGGCTGTGCTCCACTGCCATCAGATGGGCGTAGTCCATCGCGACCTCAAGGTGAGTGTGCTGCTGCCCTGCCGAGCCCTCCCCAGCCACAGCGGAGAGCAGCAAACCCTAGCCAAACAGAGCCTTGGCCGGTGGAAATGTAAACGCTTTTCCTTTTTCCCTGTGTTTTCCCCTTTTTTCTTTTTTTTTTATTTCCTTTTCCCCTCCCTTTTTACCTTTTTTCCCTCCTTTTTTCTTTTTTTTTCCCTTTTTTATTATTTGTTTTTTAACTTCGCTTCACCTATGCACAAGAACGAACCTCTAGCATTCTCTGGAGAAAAATCTACTACAGGCTTGTCAATACCTTATTGTCCAGCCACCAGAGTCCGCTGGCACCTCTTGTCATGGAATCAATCATCCAGGTTGGAAGGAACCTTTGAGATCATCGAGTTCATAGAATTGTTTTGGTTTTGGTTGGAAGAGACCTTTAAGATCATCAAGTCCAACCGTTGTCAGCACCAAGGGAGAACAGGAGTTGCTTTTCGAGCATTCGATGTGTTCATTGAATACACCCTCTTCCTCTCTGTCATCCAGGGCTTTTGGGGCAGGGTGTGGGGGGAGCTTTCCATCTCTCACCAGCGTAACTTGGAGTGCTTCTGGGAAGCACGCTAGCGTTTGCACGTCACGCATTTTAGTGGCACGAGGCCAGCTGCTGCGAGGTTGCTGGCACGAAGACCTCTCTCTCCTCCAGATGATGGCTGGGCTACAGAACAGCTTTAGTAAGCGGGAATTTCTAGTCTTCTCACCATGATCACCTGAAGAGTCAAGTTCCTTCTGGATGAACGGTAGCGTTGGGATAGATGCTTCAGAAAGCAAACTCTTGTGTTGAGAAGAGCGTTACCTCTTTCTTAACCATGTCCCTATCTCCAAATGGCTGGAGCAGTGTGCTGCAGAAACGCTCTGCATTGAAAGCATGTTGGCATGGAAAGAAACAAGTAAAAATCGCTTTCTTTTACTGGGAAACCTGGAGAGACAAGTCTGTCTCAAAGCTGGTAGTAAACTAGCCTTGTAGATAAGGGATAGGACTTAATTTGTGCATTTGAGCTTCAAGATCCTTGAGTAAAAGAAGGTATTTTTTTTATTTAGAAATCAGATGGATGTTGATTTCGGAAGTTGATTGCAAATGGAAGTGCACTGTCTGACATCCCACATGCTCTACAAAGGCAGAGAAAAAATGGCATGTGGGCTAAGGTAGTGAAACACGCTAATTCCCTCTGGCACGGCTTCCTTGGCTTTTATTTTCCTTTCTGCGTGAGTTATGGGGAGCGGGAATTTCCTCCCCGGATAGGTTTCTAGTGGTTATCATTAGTAAGAACATTGGGATCGGAATGCCGTCATCTTTCTTGCCGTCCTGCACTCCGAAACAAACAAGTGTTATTGTCTGAATTTATAAAGTCTCTGTTGTTGTCCTAGAAGAACGTCAAGAGTTACGCTCTGAAAGCTCAGAGAGCGTGATGGATTTCAAAGACACATACCCAAAATTCTCTACCTGTTTTGCGCTCCTGGATTTTCCCGTGTCACGGTTGTACGACAGGAGACTGACGGGTCTCTATCCAACCCATAAATCTTGCATGGCAGCCGGATAACATGGAACACGTTTAAATGAAAGGATGTCACATTTGTCCAGCTGCTCCAGCGATTCTGGTCCTTACCGTACGTGCCGTACTGTGCTTCTAGCATGAAAAGGAGTTGAAAAAAAGGATTTTAGCCATACAAGCTGATAGAATAAGGAAAGCTTTCTAGGACTTTTCATACATTCACGGAAAATAACTTTTTCTATGGAAATGCATTCAGTCCAGCTGTTCCTTGCTCCAAACCGTGTGTGGGTTTCTTACCCTGGCAAATCCAGGATGAATCGGAAAAACGGTGTGAGAAAAAGCATTTCTGCCAAGCTGTAGTACCCAGTTTCATTTCTGAAAGTGAAAACTTCAGGGAGCAGAAAACCATCCTTCTTCAGTTACTACTTTGTGGCAAAAGGAAAAAAAAAACACCGAAGTATGACAAGAAGGACTGTGGTGAAATCCCAGCAGAACTCTCTGTGCCAAAAAGAAGATGCCGAGTTCCAAGACCAGGACTACAAGACATGTAGAAGATGGCTATGGCCTGGCATGGATCCTTCAGCTGCAAAACTTGATGGGTTTTTCATTCTGATAACTCGGACCACAATTCGATGGCACGTTTGGGGGCAGGGAGGGCAACAAGAGGAGATTTTGGACAATCTCATTTTTTTTTTTAGCGTAATTTAGTAGAAAACAGAGAGGAGCTTTTGCAGCCTCTTCTGGCCTGCAGAAGTGCTTGTTGCTGCTCTCTTTGTAGCCCTTGGTATAAGTCAGAGTGGTGGCGGGTCCTAGATCCAGAAAAAAACTAACCTGTTAGTGGCAGTCTGGCTTTACCAGATGGCAGAAGTGCACTTCCCTGTAAGAATTCCAGTTTTTGTCAGTCAGCGGCATTGCTGCTTTTGTGAAACTCTATGAATATGACCCTCTTGTGTTCCCCCCAAAAAGCAGATGCTGTAGTTACATTCAAGGAAAAATACACAGAAACATGGACTTGAGCTCTAAGAATCAAAGACCTTTGGAAAAATAACACATAAATCATCTTAATTTATTTGTAAGTAATTTTAGTAGTTAACGCTGCCATTCTACATGCTTGACTGCAGCCAGGCTACCCGTGACACAAGGTGACACTCCTGAATCCAAAGTACGAGTCCCGAGTGGCCCACGCTGGGCTGTTAATGTTTTCCAAGTAATTGCAGTCATTCTAAGTTAATGCATGGTAATTATCTAGTACGCCTCTCGTCAGCCTGAAATGACAGCTGCGTGTTGTTTAAGCACATAGTCCCACACAACGTTGCCCAAAAGGCTGGTGGTGGCTTTGGCATAGGAGTAAATTGGGAAATCTGCTTCAGCTTCTGTTGAAATATATTCACCTATAGAACGGTATTTCTGCAGAGCACTTTGATGGGCGGAGTAAAGATGAGTAATGGAATTTTGAAAGAAAATACCCAAGGAAAAAAAAAAACAACCCAGCAGCAGAAACCACAAAACGACTATTTTGACCGGACTCGTGTGTGGCGAAGTGGTCTGCGCTTGGTGGGTTAGAACTTGTGTTTCCCACCGAGAGGGTGAGGCGTTTCGCTGCTTTCGGCTTGCTGAAGGTCACAACCAAACGGGATCATCCATTGCTTTAAGAGGTTTATGTAAGGAGTGCATTCCAGGAAGTCAGTACTGTAAACTTCTCTCACTGATGGGAAACCTTCAAGAGCTATGCGACTGTATGTTGAAATTAGTGTGGTTAAATGACAAGCGGCGTGGCAGTGCTTAAATCAGTGTTGATGAACCTAGAGAAGAGTCCGCAGCTATTCGGTCAGCGTCTGATATAATGTAGTTGAAGTGGTTACTGATACTTTAAGTTAACAAAAATACTATATTTCATTCTGAGAGATCTTAATCTCCGTTTTTAAAAACATGGGAACAGACGATTCATCAAGGAACTAGTGATGAAAGGTTGTTAATACTCTCTTTTCTATGACAGAGCAACGAAGGGATGAGTGAGAGAATGGGGTTTGTAAATTGCTGCAAAATTTTCCTTTACGGTTTGGTGAGAGGGGAAAAAGTCACCTTTAGACTGAAGAGTTTGTCAGGGCCGGTTGTGTTGTTAATTAATAGAAGTATCACAGTGGTTGAGGTCTTAATTAGGCTCAAGCATATTTGGCTGGATACTTGACAGATGTATTAAAGATGGCCTTTGCTGAAAGAAGCTTACGATCTGAATTGTTTCCAGGCTCAGTACTCGCATGGGATGAACTCTAATCACATAAATAGTCCCTTGGAAACCTATATGATTGCTGCTGGGTTCAAAAGGAAATATGGATTTAAGAGTTTGCAGGATTGGGTCCCCAGTGCCAGGCTGGATATAGTGAATTTCCTTGTGATAGATCACTCCAGAAATTGCTTCTGGAAGAGTCGCAGCAATAGCCTTGGAAGTGAGGTTTTGTTATTATGTAAACGTAGAACAAAACCTTTTTTAAAGACAATGGAGGTAGAAAAGAAAGAAATGACAAGAAAATACTCTAGAGGTCACAGTTCTCTGAAATAATCTGTTGAATTCTACAGGATTTTGTAAATCCTTTTTTTAAAAGACAAAAGGTTCATAGAATGAAGTTGTCTCCGGACGATTTGCATTTGAGGTATTTGCTAAATGAAGTTAAGAGGATGCGTTATGAACAGTAGAATGAACACCATTATTAGTTCGAATCCTTCACTCCAGTTGTGTGAATCTACCGTAGCATTTGATTTCAGATGTGACCAACGTAGCCTAAAAAAAAAAGGCAAAGTGGGAGCTTTTGCAAACTTACATTGTCATTTGTAATAGGTTCTCTGCAAGCACAAATGTGGGCATGCCGAAAGGCTTGCAATGTAAATACACCTGCCCTCTAAATACAAATATAATAATATGTTATTGTTAAGCTGTCATGCAAAACATATTTATGTTTGACGGTTATAGCTGCCTAATCCTGCAAACTACATAAGTTAGACAAGGAATCAAAGAATAGGTGTCTTTGGGGGTTTTTTCTGCAGCATTTTTCCGGTAGCAAGCTCTTAGGAGTCTCTGAATTGTCCTATCGCGCAAAGAGGTGTCGCAGTTCCATGTGATCTAGTAGATCCGCACGTTGTCCTTACTCTTGCTGTCGTGGGATCGTGAAAGCTCTTTTCAGGCCTGGTGGTTCTTTCCAAGTAGGAATTAAAAGTGCAGTTTTTGCAATTTCATGGAGAAAACGCATGGGTTTTTTTTTTTCTCTTTTTCACTCCTCTAAGTATTTGTTCTTTTCCAGACTACCGTAACTAAAAAAAAGTGAAAACCTGTCTAAAATATATTTACTTATCTTTTAATCTTAATTTTTTTCTCTCTCTGAATAAAGCCTGAGAACTTACTTTTAGCTAGCAAATCCAAGGGAGCAGCAGTAAAACTGGCGGACTTTGGATTGGCTATAGAAGTCCAAGGAGAGCAACAGGCTTGGTTTGGTAAGTAAATATTTGGGTTTTTTCTCACCGTTTATTCAGCGTAGCCGTTAAGCCTCCCAAAACGCCCAACTCTCACCCTAGGGTAAAACACACAGCTGTGTGACTACTTGATATGTAGCTTTAAGGGGTGTTTTGTTCATAGTTCAGTCTCTACGGCTGACTACACTTTAGACCTTTTTTTCCAGGAAGAATGTTATCTGTCATTATCACCGAATTAAACAGAGCTTGGCAGCAGACCTTAGGTGCTTAAAAAAAATAAACTAAAAGGAAAAAAAAAAAAGGGGGGTGAGGGGGTGGGGAACAACCGACCAACCAACTAAAAATCCCCCAAGGCTTCAGAAAGGACCTGAGGCTACATTTCCAAATCTCAGCGCTCGCTTAGCCAAGAAGTGGCTCTGCCTCGTAGCCTCCTCTTCACTAGCAAAGGTAAATCACTTTACCAAAGGACGGAAAATAAATTGGCAAAAGTCTCTTCTGTTGGCACAGCTGTGTTCATACTGGGGATTTTGCCAGCGCAGCAGTACTGGTGCAGGGTAGGATGGAGGGAGAGGGTTTTTTCGTTAGTGCTTCTAGTAAATATAGATTTACAAATGTTCCTTTTGCAGTGACGTTGACGTTTCTTGACCCTGAAACTTAGGTTTTCCGATTTCGGGCTTGTCCTAGCTTTTGTCAGGCTGTAAGTTTGACGTGGGTGCACACAAACCCCTTTTCCCCCCAGTTTCCCCTGTGTGTCTAGAGGAAGGAAATACGGGTGCAGAGCCTGGGGGCGGAGATGGGTGGTTTCCAGTCAGGTGCTTGGGTGACCGAGGAGTAAGAGTGTAGGTTAATACTGCTGAGTCTGCCTGCCCAGTCGTCCAAACATTTTGTCTGAACAATTGTCTGTCAGCTTGAAATATCTGAAAATTTAATTCTGAAGCACTTTGCAATGTGACTTGAATGAAAAAAAAGAAAGTGGGGGGTTGAGTAGCTGAGGCTGTGACAATCATCCACACCCAGAGCTTCCTGTGACAGTTCAAGTTGTCTGTCCCAGCACTTTGTATCGCTGTCCTAGAGGTGGCTGCCCCCTTCGCACCTGCAAGTAAAAGTTCATAAAACTGTTCTTTGACCCACTGAAGTCAAAATAAGATGGCTTATTTAAAAAGTACAACTGTCAATGTATTAAGCACCTCGCGTAGTAGATTGTGGAGAGCATAAACCCAGGAAGGTTTAAGGGTGGTTAAAAGCATCTGGAACCTTGCAGGATAGTCTGGAAAAGGTTGTCTTATCCACAGCTTACAAACATCTTCTGAGGTTGGGACTGGAGTTTCTCAGCCACCTTAGTGATGTTGAAAACATCATCTTCGTGTAGAAGAGATCAAGAGTACGCTTGCTTGATGGTGAAGGCGACAAAGATGTGTGGGAGCGTGGAAGCAAACTCCCATGTGTGCTCGTGAGCACATTCTGTGCTTCAGACTTGCTCGTGAAATGATGGAAAGGGAAAGCGTCTGCCTTCCTGACGGTGGCAATTGATGGTACAAACCAGGATCGATACCTGGAATGTATCTTAGCGTCCTGTACAATGCTCCGCTTCAGGTTATGAGAAGATGATGGGGGGCATTGAGTTAAATATTATGCGCTTCTCTCCCGTTCCGCTAAAGTATTCCTTTTTTTTTGTTAATTAAAAAAAAAAATGCTAATTGCAGATTCTTTGTTACCGTAACAGATACCCAAAGGAAAATGGTGAAAAAGATTTAATACAGGTCATCTTAAATAGTAGGACATGTAGGAACGTGATGTGTCTATCTCGCATACGACCCTCTTGGAACAGATGTGAAGCGTGAGACAAAAAACTATTGTAAATCCCAGGAGGAAAAAATACAGAATAAAATATTTATAGCAGCTACCTATTCTCACTTACAGCAGCTAGAAAGTGCGGTTTAAAATTGAACAAAGCGATTGTGAGCTTGCTGTCAAAGCTTAGGATAAAAGCACAAAGGATTTTGTGCAGGCAGTGGGTTGAGAGATTTGAGTGTTTGAAATCTAGGATATAACTACGTGGGGATGCGCAGGCAGTACGGTTGGACATATGTTGGTAGCTTTATAAGCTAGCCTGTTGTTTTAAATCCCGGCCTTTATCTAAATGGATTTCGGTAATCCAGGGAAGACAGAGGAGATTGTTCTTGCACATTAACAAATAGACCAGTACGAAAGGAGTGGAATAGACATAAGACAAAGCACAAGTGATCTGTTAGAATGGCAGAAACATCAGGTAAACAGGAAGCATCTCAAGAAAAAATCAGCAGGGTGAACTTCACTTCGAGGATATTTTCTCCAGATGATACATCTGTATGGATGCAGGTGGTGCACCGGGGATTGTAATTCCCTGTAAAATCTTGAGCTTTAATTTTTGGTCATTTGGTTCTTGTGAAGTGCTTGGCTTAGACTCGTAGCATCATGAGGACTGCCGTGCTGAACTTGGTAGAGAGGAGGTGGAGCAGAATGTCATCAAAATATTTATGTAAGGAAGAGGTAAGCTGGCAGCAAGGTAATAGAAAGAAAGTAGTCTCGTGTGGCTCTTTTTTTTTTTTAAATTTGTGGAGTTCGATAAGACTAGCGGGTGCTGGAACTTCCTCTGCAAAACGTTTCTGTAATGATCTGAGTGCCTGCCTTCATCTTCTTACGGCTGCTTTAACAAGGCAAAACATCATCTCTGATGTGCTCGACATTATGAACTTTCTCTTGCTTCGTTCCAGAAGATTTTTCAGCTTTCCACTGGATTCCGCAGCACTTAGTGACTCATGGTGTGCTCTGGTTCTAATTATAGCTCTGCATCAGTATGTTTTTTCTTCTTTTTTTTTTCTTCCTTTTTTTTTTGGGTGTAGTCCTCTGGTGTGATGGTCGCTTTCCTGCTGAAACCCACGGCTACGCCTCAGCGGGAAACTGGCTAGAGCTCGGTGTGGTTGGGTGCAACGGAACGCTTTCCTGGTTCGCAGGTTTGTAAAACAAACCTGTTCCTTGCCTGTTTGTAGAAAGCGTTGGAGGGTTTAGCTGAAGCACCCCACCCTGGGAGCAGGTGTTTAATGTACTGGGAAAGCAGCAGGTGAGTCATTGCCCCCGGCTGAAGTCGGTGGAAGGGCTGCAGTTAACTCGCCGGTAGCTGGATTTAGCCCTAGTCGCATCTCACCTTAAGTCCAGCCCTGCAGGTGGACTAAAATACGCACCACTACAGTCGTTTGAGAAGTTTCACGGAATTAGTTTGCTCGTTGCATTAAATTTTGGTTGTGTACAGTTGGTCTTTTGGATCCAGCCGTGCAGGAAGAGAAAGTTGCTGCCCTGTCCTTGCTCCCAGCTGCTTGCTCGTGCCCCCTGCGGCCACCTTCTCCCTATCTTCTCACCAGACTGCTCCTTTGAATTTTCATTCTTGAGTCGAAGGGAGGTGTGTTAGCAAAAACAGACAACTTGGACTGTTCAACGTGGTTTATTCTGCCGTTTTATTTTGGAATCCTTGCATGAGTGGTGCTGAGAGGCCCTAAATCCAGCAGGGAGGTGGTGAAAGCACAGGGCAGATCTTAGAGCAGTAATCTCTTCTGCTGGGTGTTTAAGGTGCATCTCCTCAATTTAAGTTTATGCTGAGGGATTATAGAATCATAGAATAGAATCATAGAATGTGTTGGGTTGGAAGGGACCTGTAAAGGTCACCTAGTCCAACCCCCCTGCAGTAAGCAGGGACGTCTTCAGCTAGATCAGGTTGCTCAGAGCCTCATCAAGCCTGGCCTTGAGTTATAGCTAACCTTCTGTCCAGGTTTGACTCAAGAGACGTGCTCACCATTCACGAAGCATGTGTGTAATCTTTGCATAAGCTTTATTTAAATTTATGTTGTGGGATAATAGTTAATAATGGTAAGTTTGAAAGTTGAGACGACTTTGCTTCCCCTTTAAAATGAACAGCAATATTAATATAGAGCACTACAGCCAAGAAGAGATATGAAACATCGCTCTATTTAAAGCTACTTAGAACATGTATTTTTCAGCTTCTCGAAGGAGCTTAAGATGTGTTTCCTGTACTATAGGACTCTCTAACAATTCATAGCTCTCCTATCGGGAGACTGCAAAAAACAAGCTTATTTTTCATGAAAATATTTTAGCTCTGTTCTCAGTAGAATATACAGAAATGTGTTCCTTCATTTCCTCCTCCCACCCTGAAGTGATTGCCAGCTGCAGGGCAAAGGCTTCCTTTTTCTGTAGCTGCGCGCTTTATACATTGTCACCGTCTCTCAGGAGTTTTTTGGAATCCAGTGTGGTATTTCAGAAATGACGCCTGGTCCTTCCTGAAAGGCACCAAATTCTCACCTTTCAAGAATTCCCAAGCAGGTATTTTAGGCGGAGGCGCTTGAAAGAACAGCCGTACTAACTGAGATGGTACAGAATGTTATTGGTCGTGAAGTTTTTATCATTTATAGTGTCCTAAGAAAAAGTCTACGTTTATACCTACATTTTGCATTTCTCCGAAGAGAAAGCAGCACTGCTGGTGATGAATAAAGAATGAAGAACACATAAATTTTAAAGGCTGGGTTACTTCAGAGATGCTTTCTGTAAGGAGGTTTCTAGAAGTGGAATGACTTCACAGAAATGAGTTTTGCAGTGGAAAGATCGTGCGAAATACAAACAGCAAAGGTTGTACAAAGGCTGAGCCGTAAGCTGGGGGGTCTTCATACTAAGGAGTAGCCAGTCGTGCTCTTCTGAAAGCTGATCCTGAACATCTCTGAATGTTACTTTGCCACTATCTGGCATTGCCCGAATTGAGTTTCCACTTCTGCGTGAAGAAATTTGAACAGTGTTTTTACTTTTCTTTTTTTCTTCTAAATGAGAGACCTCTCCATACGTAAGCTTTTCTTAAATGTAGCCTTCCATGTTGTTTGCGCCGACATCTGCCCTCCCGTAAGACTGAACAGGGGTCTTTAAATGCTCCTTATAGTTAGGATACTGCAGCTTAGCTGCCCCTCTGTTTTATTAATTAGTTCCCCGTAAATGCGAGTGGAAGTACTCTGTGTGTGGTAACTGTCCCGACGGCTGATGGACTCCCAGAAATCCCACACAAGTCACGTTTACAGTCTTCATTCTTATAGTTTGGAGCTATTTTAAAATAGCCTAAATTAGGCTAATGATTAAAAAAAAACCAAAACAGTAATGGTCTTTGGCATGCGTGGTGTGCGTTTTCTGTCTTTCAATTAGTATCTCCAAGGGTGATCACTCAGTTAATGTTCCCCACGCTCCCCCTAGTCTCCTGACTTTTTTTGACCTTGACCCTGAACCAGATGTGGTTGCCCCTCGCTACTGGATGTCTCGCTACAGCTCACAGTAATGCAGAAGTCGGCAAAGAAATTTCATCGTCTATCTTGTAATCTTTATGGAAACCTTCCCCTGTTGCGCCGTCACCAGATCCTTGACCCTACTGGTGAATGTAGAGTGCTGGTGTAGACGGGGAACCAGCGACTTTGTGGTGTGGTGCCCTCTCGACTCTTCCAGGCGTGGTGGCAGAAAGGGATGCGCCAAGTCTGCATAAGAATTCCCGTTACCGTTACTTCTAGGTGATTCGCCATAAAAAGAGAAGTTCAAAATGAAGCAGCTAGTGGTCGATGGCTTGGGAAATAACGTCTTGTGGACTGAGATGGGAATTACTTGATTCTTTGGGAACACATAGAGCTTTTGAGACTAATTGCCTTGCTGTTTGACAGGCTTTGCTGGGACTCCAGGATACCTTTCTCCAGAGGTGTTACGAAAAGATCCTTATGGAAAACCTGTGGATATGTGGGCATGTGGTAAGAAATTATTCTGAAAGATGACGTTCAGTCCACTGGAAAGTATTTTGAGGGAGAGAGATGATATCCAGAATACATTACGTTCTGCATCGGATAATATGTATTTAGGAAAATTCAATATTGAGTTTTAGAAGAGGTCCTTGGATCTTTCGTTATTCTACCAGCTTCATTATTTTTATTTTTAAATTATTATTACTTATGAAGGTGTGTTGTTATCACGGCATTCTTGACCATGTCTACACAACACACTTCTGCAAAGTATTAAAAAAAAAAATAGCTAGTTAGAAAGCATAACAATTCAAAGTGTGATCTGGGCCTTAGTTTTGGTTCACAAGCAGCCTAAAATTGAGGCTGAGCAATGTACTACAACTGCAGTTTTAAGCTGTGAAACTAAATGTTTTGTGAACTGGAAGACAGAGCAATTACTTTATCATCCAGTTCTTGAAACAGTGTAGTTTAAGGTGCTGGCAAGTGGGAGCTACTTAGTGGAGAACAGTTAGTGGTTTCCTTATTTTACTTCTGCCCACGCTTAGTTGGTTGTATTTATGAAAGCACTTTAGTCATAGTGAATCACCTCTGCAAGACTAGCAGATGGACTTTTTAATGTCCTATTGACCGTATATTTATACAGGTGAACTGAGTTGCCCAAATGTTCTTTGCGTGAGATTAGTTTTAAAACACAATCTTACAAACACCAGTACAAGCCATGATAAAACCAGAGGTAGAAAAATGCATTTTCTTAGAACATCCGTCATCATTGAAAATTATTTCTGCAGCTAGCTAGACGTTTCCAGTGTTCCTGATCTGATGTTGTGTCGGATACTCGTTATTGCCCACACCCTGCATAGGAGGTTATCTTGCGAACCTTACATTTGCTATTTTCTCCAGTATCAATAGTGAGGGGTTTTCAGTAGCTGGGATAATACTATTGAACATTTGTTTTACGTGGTTTTCAGGTGCAAAATTAATTTCTGGGTTTTTTCCTTAAAATCACTCCATGCTACTATGACTTTTCTGCAGGTGTCATTCTGTATATCCTCCTGGTGGGATATCCTCCTTTCTGGGATGAAGACCAGCACAGGCTTTACCAGCAGATCAAGGCTGGTGCTTATGACGTATGTACCATACTCCGACTATTCAATTATTATAGTTGTACCTCTAAATAGGAGTTTTCTAGAGAGAAAAGTGAAATTAGAATCATTTCCTAAATTTTTTTTTATTGCTTATCTTTATGAGCCGCTCAATGTAGTAAATGTTGCTTTCGTAACATGAGCCATATTGGAATGGGAACATCCCATGCTAATTTAAATGTGATTTCCCTGTGGCTCCAAGCTTTCATTGTCTGGTCCTTGTATCAATCATGCAAGCTTACGTTATCCTGACAACCCTGTTCGGACCTCTGTGAGCTCCCAAGGGCCGGTGTTTTTCCTTGTGGTTTCTCTCTTCAACCAATCAATCAGTCTAAATTGTTTTTAAGAATTCTTAAGCTTCCTAAACACACCCCTTGATGCTGTTGTATTGCCCACTTGTGGAAATGCGAGCTCTTACAGAGCTTTTCAAAAGGAATAGTTTCATTAACGACGTGTATTCCAATAAAAAGCAGTACAACTGTTGGTAAGTAAGAACCGATGATTTGGTGAGATTACGAATTTTGCAACATCATCCATTTATAGTGTATTAAATAGAGACAGAAGGCTGTTGGTCCTCAGAGTTAGGTAATTTGTGAATGATGAAAACACAGAACCTTATAATTTTTAAGCTCTTACTTGAATCCAGTCCTGGAGGGTGACTGAAAAGGGAGTTGTTATGCTGTGGCCTTTTAGTGAGAATAAACTTATGCTCTGTCAAGTCTTCTTCCTAGTGAACACGTAAGCATAGTTTAAGACCTGTATTTTTTTCATTCCATTTGCATTTGAGCAGACGCCTTGAGTCCACATATAAATATTTTACTGAGCAGGGAGGTGTTAATTCATAACTAGTTGGATTTATATACCGCAACGATACAGTTAGCATTAAGGTTTACATTGAAGGAAAGCAAGCAAGGAGTTTGAATAATAATGCTTAATATTTTTGTCTTTATTAGAAGAGAAACTAGGGCTGTATTAAGTGCTGTATGACCATTACCCTGTCAGCTGACTGGAATGTGTTATTCTGTCTGCTGCTGCTATTTTATGCTATGAATTTCAATTGGCATCACGTTCTTGTAAAGATAGAAATGCTGTGCATTTGAACCAACTAAATAAAAGGTCAAAATAGTAAAGCAGAAAAGAATTATTTATAAAACTGACTAATTCAAACTTTCCTAGTTGTGGCAAACCGCGCATTCCCCCTTAAAACTGGTTAGTTGTGCTAGCAATTAATGTTACAGAAATAGTATCAGTAAAAATCCTTAGGTAAAACTGTGTAGATTGTACAAGATAATATACATATACGTGTTTATTTTTCTTTAAGTTTCCCTCGCCAGAATGGGATACAGTGACTCCTGAAGCAAAAGACCTTATCAATAAAATGCTCACCATCAACCCAGCAAAACGTATCACAGCATCAGAAGCACTAAAGCATCCATGGATCTGCGTAAGTAATTTCCACAGATTTAACGGGATAATTTGGCAGACAAAAAAAAATAAATCCGCTTACGGTTTACTTCAGCATGTAGTGAAGGTGTTCAGAGGACAGTTTTTGTCCTTACTCGCGCTGCTCTGTGACTAGAGGAGTGAAAAATTGTAATTGTACAGGTACAGTCAATAGTGTCATATATCGAGGTCTCAGCCTGGGACACGATTTTTGCAGAAACGAACTCCTTTGCTTTGACTTTGTGGTGCAGAAGTTCCCAAGTTAGAGCTTTATTTTAAATTATCAGAGGGAAAAAAAAAAAAAAGTACGAGTAAGTTATATTCAGTTAGGTAACGCTTTACATCTTCATTTCCCTGTAGCCATTATGATACGAATGAAATGTAAAGGCAGGAAATTAAGGGACTTTTTAAAAGCCAGTTTGCAGGTAGCAGAGGCTGCTTGTCTCTTACTGGATCCAGGACTACTTTCCAGTTCTCAGTCCATTCTACACTTTGACTTTGCAGGTAGTCTGGGCCGATACTTTGAAAGTCACAGTGACGATGAGTAGGCTGCATTGTCTTGCCTTTAAAATTGTCATGCAGATTGAGTTGAGTTACAGGGAAATTGCAGGTACCGCTGAATTTTCCCTGAAATACTTCCTCCTGCTGTACCTCACCTAACATCGCTAACGGTGAAGAAAAGTTTCCTTCTTGTTTTAAAACACATTTTCCAAAATCATAATTCAGTATATTACTTTGATTATTATACTGCCTAATTCTAGTTCTAAGATTTTGCATTTTTCTTAGCCCCCGTTTCTTTCAAGAGGACTTTGCACACGGGAAAGGCTGAATAAAATGCGACCTCGGTTTCGTTGATTTGGAAATACCCAAATGTGTAGAAACCTGCCCAAAGGGATAGACAGACTATAGAAATTAAAGGCCTAAGTTTTGGATCATGTGGGTTGTAATAGTACATTCTAGAGGAAATAAAATGCTAGATGGGTGCGTTAAAATGATTCTTCTCCTCTTCTCTCAGCAACGTTCTACTGTTGCCTCTATGATGCACAGACAAGAGACTGTAGACTGCTTGAAGAAATTCAATGCGAGGAGAAAACTGAAGGTAAGAATAAAAACTTCCACAAGAATGAGTAGCTAATTTTGGAAAGATTAAAGGACGTTGGCTTGTGTTCCGTGTGTAAAACAAATGGCCCCTAAGGAAATTTTTTCTTGAATATTATGCTTAAATGAACTATTAGATAAGAGGATCAGCTTTTGAGCATGAGGATCTTAAACTTTCCGCAAAAGTGAATAGAACATTAATTTGCTTGGATTAAAAATAATAACAATCATCTTCATTTATACACATTAAAAATACTTCATTGAAGGAAAATCCTTAAGGTTATTCTTTAGATTATCTTTGTTTTCTCCTGACTAGACAGGATAACTTTGCAGGCGTGAACGTTTCTAATCAGCACATTACAAATAAACTCCTCTTCCTACCTAAAAAAGGACCCGAGCGCATGAGGAGAGTTTGTTTCATATTCAGCTGATAATTACTGTGCCTGGGAGTACTCATGGTTTGTGCATTACGTACTCACAATTGGTGAATATTTGAGATTTATAAGAATTGCTGGTAGATGTGTAATTAAGATTAAATTACAATTTACGCACTCATGACATCACGTATGATGGGTAATGCACAGACAATCCATTCTTTCAGGATTAATTTAGTAATCGATGTAATTTACGCGTGTGTTTTCCTGTCTGTTGTGTCGTGTTCGCATTCAGAATTTTACACCGAGTGTGATGCTAATTTGAGACAATGTATGTGTACGCAGGGGGCCATTTTGACAACTATGCTGGCTACCAGAAACTTCTCAGGTATGTTCATTGAGCTCCAGAGTACTGTGGTCTTCATGTTTTGATGTCTGTGATGACTAACATCTAATTAGGATTTATTAGTACAGAAAGACCTTTGTTATTCAGGAGCGTCTCAATGTGATATATCTTAAGTTGTTTCCTTTGCAGAAGCAAACGAGAATTTAAACTATTTGGGCCAAATAGAATCTCTTGTAAATGACAGTCTAATTTTTCAGCAGAATGCAAGTTCCTTCTTTTTCCTTTTCAGTGTTACCTGTCAAAAGACAGTGTTTTCCTGTCTGTTTTGGTGGAGGAAAATTGAAAATAATGCCTATAGCTCCACATGCATAAGTAGCACCAAAAAACTTATTTTTATATACCTGAAATCTCATTC